>JASPKZ010007035.1:0-20656 GCA_030220185.1 Diploptera punctata | reverse complement strand
TATCTCAAAAAACTCTTACAAAAAAAGCCCGCGACAGCATATTTTTATATTTTATGGATAACTTACAATAACCATTTTTATCTTTCATTGATGACAAAAAGATCGGGATAAGTAGATTCCCGGGCAAGCAGAGCAGCAGCATGGATAACTCGAAAAAACGAATTTTGTCTTTCAGCTCATTTATGCCAAATACATCGGGATACGTAGATTCCCGGGCAATCAGCACGGATTATCTGAAATAATAACGATATAGATGTATACATATGTTTCCTTTTAGCCTACTTATTAAACTAAATGCAAAAACACATTATCATTAATTTAGGCGTAGCAGCACACTCCGGGTATTAGCTAGTATTTGATAAATAAAAGTGGTGATAGAGGACATCCTTGTCTCACTCTTAAAATCGTTCATACGGCAAACACTACTTTAATGGAAATTTTTTCCATGTGTATTTGCTATTTCATATCTTGTAAATAGAGAAAGAGGAATATAAATTAAAAAAGTAAATAACACATACGTATATACAAAAGAATGAACTAAAGCAAACAGCTTGTTAACCTTACACACACAGACACACACACACACACACACACACCATACTACATTCGTGTGACGTGAATGAAATATAAACAAGACTTGTGGTACTAACAGGTTTAAAAAAATAAACCAGGTAATGTTTTCTATTTATTGAGAAATTTCTCATCATAGAAGTTTTTCTCCAACTAATCTCAATAATGAAAATGAGCTTAAAAAAATACATAAATGACTACGGACACATACATTATTAGTTTGTAATACATCTAATATATAAAAATGAATGTATGTTGTTTGTTTATTGGTTTGTTGGTTTGTTTGTTCGTATTCTATGCGCGACCATACCGTTGATCCGATTTTGATGAGGTTTTTTTGCAAAATATTCAGGAGATCCCCGGGATATATAGGCTATAAGAGAGTTGTAATACTCAAACCCTTCACCCTAAAAATCACCCATTGTAGCGAAAAACATGAAATGAAGTCCCATTTTGACGCTTAAATGACTTACGCTGCCTAAGAAATAACAAATACACCAAATGAATGCACGCAGAATTGAATATCTCAAAAAAACTCTACAAAAAGTACGCGACAGCATATGTTTATCTTTTACGGATAACTCACAATAACCATTTTTGTCTTTCAATTATGCCAAGAAGATCAGGATAAGCTGATTCCCGTGCAAGCATAGCAGCACAAGGCTGGTGGTAAAAAACACAGCAACATTTATTTAGGAGTAGCAGCGCATGCCGGGTATTAGCTGGTATTAATACATTTCTCTTAATTAAAGTTCTTCACCCTTCTCTTATCCTCTGGTGTTTTGATACGATATACCACATTTCTTCATTGAATATATTCTTCCAGGTGGTTCTTGGTTTTCCTTTTCTGCTCCTTATTTCAATTTCCATGTTCTGACGTCCTCTGGTAGTCTTACATTCTGAATTCGTCTTACGTGTCCATTCAACATTAGCCTTCTGTGTTCAATCTCATCCATTGTACTTCTGTACTGCACTCAGAAATTTTCTAATTTCTCTATTTCTAATTCTTTCTAGTTGATATTTTCTGGCAGCTTTTCTCCAAAATCCATTTCAACTGCAGTTATTCTGTTGACATGATGTTGTCTCATTGTCCAAACTTCCGTTCCATATAACATTACACTTTTTAGGGTGGACTTATAAATTTGTTGTTTTGTTCCGTCAGTGGTGTTTTTACTCCATAATGTAGAGTTTAACATTCTTATGGTTTTTACTTCATTACTGATCCTTTTAGCTATTTCTTTATTTGATGTCCCATTTTTCTCTAATTGATCCCAAATGATGTTTGGTTTTTTAGCATTTTTTTCTTTTTACGATGAACGAGGAGCTGGCCCGATGCATCAACCCCCAAACTGGGGAACGGGTAAATTTTGTTCAAGGTTTTCTTCCTCTAGCCTTTGATAGTCCACTATCTTACTGCAAGGCAGCTGTGCTAATGTTGGTCCGCCCTGAGTATTTTAGTTCCCCAGTACCCGCCATAACTGGTGAGCGTTCCCCTATCCGCCACCTGGGGAGGCAACTCCACACGGGTAAGGAGCCGGATACCATATACATTATAGAAAAGAAAAGATTACAGTGGTATGGCCATGTCAAAAGAATGCCAGAGAAAAGATTGCCTAAAGTTGTTATGGAATGGATCCCAATAGAAAGGAGGAAGAGAGGAAGATCGAAGAAAACTTGGATAGAAGGGGTACAAGCAGCTATGAATATCAGAGGAATGGAGGAAGATCAATGGATGGACAGAGGAATGGCGTTTGGTTTGCGGAAGACAGCGGCAGCTGCCATGATACCCGATGATGATGATCCCAAATAACAGAAACTATCGCTCTTCTGTTTCTTTACCTCTTCAATATATAATTCATCCGGGTAATTGTTAAATACTCTGTATTTTTCTTTTGTTGATTTCAAACCCCATTTCTGTTATTACACATATAATTTGCATATTCTTCATCCTGTGTTATAATTATATGATCATCAGCAAAAAGTGATATTTTTAAATGTTAATAAAAGCAAACTTATTTCGTTGTAACAGATGTTATGACGTCACACTTTTTTGAAGAATGTTGTAAGAATGCATAACGATTTGAAACCTGAAGCCATGGTGTGTCTGTGCGAATTTTTCATCTAAGAAAGTCTCTCTTTTTCAACGCGATATTATTGAAATATTTCTAGAGACAGTAATTTAATCCAAATGGTAGAAGCTTGATATATTGAGCACTCGGCCATGATTCTTACAATCTCTCTAGTATTGACAATCTCTGCTGACCATGAAAATCCACAAAATATCAAATGGCATACCTACAGTATTTTCTTTTGTCCGCTGAGAACAATTGTCACAAATAACCGAGGCGTCTGTCTGGACTGATGGATTTAAATCTGTCAAGTCTGTGCAAAAGTGAATTATATGCGCATGGAAACAGGTCGAACATTGTCCAATTTTTATTATCGGGTAACAATATTAACCATTCACATACCCGTCCAATATAGCCTATAAAATATTATCTGTACATCATTAATGTATGTATCATCAGTTTTACAAGGGATCTGTCAACCATTGCATCACGAAACAACTCTGAAATTTCTTCCAGAGAAGCGTTGTGATATGCCAAGGCTGTGTCAAAAAAAGTATGCCTTTTTAACTGCAAGGTAATAAAATCCAGAATCAAATCTCTCATTTATTTATTTAATTTTTTATATTTATTTACGTAGCGTAGTGGTTAAGGCACTGAGCTACAAGCCGGAGGGTCGAGGGTTCAAGTCCCATTGGGGTCAGGATTTTTAATCCGACCCAAACCCTCTGGCGGCACTATGGCCCTGGGGTCGACTCAGCGTCTAACGGAAATGAGTATCAGACGCTTGTTCTGGGGGTAAAGGCGGCCGTCACGCAGGGCTGACAACCCGGCTGACATAAAGTGTCGATTGTCTAGAAAAAGTGGGAGCCTTAACCTCCTACTACCCCAAGGGACTCCGGGCTGTTGTGGGATCTCTTTACTTTTACTTATTTAGCCTGGTAGGGTTAAGGCCATGTGGCCATCTCTTCCACTCACGAGGAAAAACATATGTTATATTTAAATACAAAATTTACAATAATATTACATACTAAATAATTAATTGTTTGACCAAACTATAACAACAATAAACATGTCTAATCCACCCATAGTAATTCTGCCCGAAGGCAGGTCCTTCACTGCACTCATAGTATTTTCATGCTATGCTTGAAGCTTTACTAGGGAATTGTAGGTGTGGTAGCTTCCCGTTGCTTTCCACACCGGTGAAGGACGATGATGATGATGGTGATTGTGATAATGATAAGGATGACGATGATGGTGTTGGCCATATGATTTCGGGGACAGTTTGGACCTTAAAGTTTTCCTGACATTTGTCTTACAGGTGAGGAAAAACCCTGATAAAAACCTCACCCAGAAAAACTGCCCTGACCGGGGATCGACCCCGGGCCCGCTGTGTGACAATGCAGCACGCTACCTCGAGACCATAGCTGTGAACACATGTCTAATAATACAATAAAATTAAAGACAATTAAAACTAATAAAGGAGTATGTACACAAAGAAATAACAGTCGAATCTACTATACTTACTGTAGGGAAGTAATAAAACTCTCGAAATGGTATATTGGATAACCTTCATTATCCTGCCGTCCACACCGCTTCCCGCCTCTCTCCACCCCGCTCTTAACCAAGCAGGGAGTCCATCTGCTCCGTACAGTGGGTTGCAATTGTTGGATTCTGGCTTTAATTTCTGTACTTTCCAATCAAAAAGGCAGTATTTTTGGACACGGCGTTGGTACATCACAACGCTTCTCTGGTAGCATTTTGAAGGTAGTTTTCGGCATGCAATGGTCAACAGTTCCCTTGTAATGCCTAAAGTACGATATAAAATAAATATAATTTGATAAATGGTAAAATTACACCGAGCAACAAAAATAAACTTTTTTTTTGTCTCAGAAAGAAACATATGTGATTCTGATAGTATTTTGTCTCCTGAATTCAAATATGATATAGCTTTTTCTCCATCACGCAAGGTTTCCGAGAGAACAGGCATTTATAATTTCAAACTCTTTAATATTTTCTACATTCGTAACTACACAATATTCGAACATTTGGACTCACCTAGAAAGTAAGAAATGACGATTTTGCTGCTATATTTCGCCTGTGGAGCATCCCTCTTGTTGGTCCAACAATAATCGACCAGCATATTAGGATTCAATTTGCCTTGATATCTCTTTCCCATAGCTGAAATCTCGTGATGAAAGTGTTCCCCGTGCTCATCGCTCACAGCGTCAAGATTTTCCGCGAAGAAACCTAGGTTTATTAAAAAAGTAATTATTTAAATACGTTAATTATAAATTGAAATAAATAAAACTGTGGGTGGTGGAGAAATTCCGAATACATATTTGAAAACACGATAAAAACCTGCATTAAGTACAAGTATTGGTACTGCTGAGACAAAAATCATGTTGACCAGAGTTATATGCACACACCTCAAACTGATCTGATTGTGGAAGTATATAATGCAGGGGTCTATTTTTTTTGTTAAATTTTATTTTTAAAAAGTTTTGTTTGAAACTTTATTTTGATCATCATCATAGTACATTCACGAATTTAGGCCATTTGTTGACCTGTTTCGGCCTCAATAGAAACTCCATCCAAAAGTCTTTTGTGTGGACGTGGAACTTCAAAACTACTTTCAAGTCTCAACTTTATTTTTATTCTCGTAAAATAAGAAATGTAAATATCTGGGAATTATAATTTCAAACGTAAATGAGGCGCGGAAAGAAATTAATCATAGGCTTAATTGTTGAAATGCATGCTATTACGTTTTACAAGGATTCTTGTCGTCCCAATTTCTTTCACGAAACGTTAATCTGAAAATATATAAACTGTTTTTCTTAAGTTATGATACATGGATGCGAAAAATGAACCCTTATTTTTATAGAGTAGAAAATATTATGAGTATTTGAGAATAAAGTTGTTAGGAAAGTTTAGGACTAAAGATAGATGAACAGACAGGTAACAAGATAGTGAGCTTGTTCATCTTTAATGGAAACAAGATTTAGTAAGAAAAGTTAAGTCTGATATATTGCTATGGGCAGAACATGAGGCACGATTAGGGTATGAAAGAGGGGCATGGATCCTCCATGTAGGAATACCAGAGGGAACGTGTCCAATAGGTAAACGAAGAATGAGGTGGGAGAATAATTATTTGAGATAGGTAAATTGTTCAGGGGATAATTGGAAAACTTTAGATCATTACAGCCATGAATTGAGAGATTATATCTGCTCGGCCATGAACCTACTGGTTCTATAGTGCCAGTGAGTCAGTTGGTTAATGGTAAGTTTTTAATTGATGACTCATGCAACACAAAATTATGACTCTACAAATCTGTTTTGGGTTCACATAAAGGCCTTAAATTTGGAGTCCACTATAAACTTTGCTTTCAATAATAATATCAGTTTCCGATAAAATAACTAATTAACTCACTGGCACTCTCGAACCCGCAGGTTCATGGCCGCGCGGATATAAGTTCTCCACACATCCTCTCCTTAGCTAATGTTTCCGATCATCCCTTGTATAATTTCATTCCCTCAAATAATGGTTAATATTATTTTCCCACCTAATTATTGGTTTACCATCTTCTGGTTTTCCTACAAAAAGCTTTCATGCGCCTTGTCTTTCTCCATTCGTGCCACATGTCCTGCCCTTTGCAGTCTACATGACATAACTGTTCTTATTATATCTGGTTTCCTATGAAGACGGTGTTGCTCACTGTTATATAGTTCTCTCGATTCGACTGTCTGTAATCTCCACTCCTTGCTCCAAAATGTTTCCTAAGAACTTCGTTCTTTTCTCCTCCCTTAATATAAAAATGTCCACCACTGTGGTCTCGAGGTAGCGTGCTGCTTTGTCACGCAGAGGGCCCGGGTTCGATCCCTGGTCGGGGTAGTTTTTCTGGGTGAGGTTTTTATCGGGGTTTTTCCTCACCTGTAAGACAAATGTCAGGAAACCTTTAAGGCCCGAACGGTCCCCGAAATCATCATCCTTATCATTATCATCATCACCGTCATCATCCTTCACCGGTATGGAAAGCAACGGGAAGCTACCACACCTACCATTCCATAGTAAAGCTGCAAGCATAGCATGAAAATGCAATGATTGCAGTGAAGGACCTACCCTCGGGCAGAATTACTATGGATGGAAAATAAGAATCTATGTTTCACAACCATATAGTAGAACTGGGAGAATAACTGTTTTATGTGTTTTCAGTTTAACGTTTTTTTAGAGAAATTATTCCACTTTAGGAATGAATTGTTTATACGGAATAAAATATCCCTTTAAATTACTCTTAACCTTCTATACATTGTACGTAAGTATAACGTCATCAGGGCGTTTTATTTATCTGATTGTAACATCGCTTAATTCTATTAGCCTAAAGGCAATGCCAAAGGGCACTGCAGCTGGTAATTTTCCACGGATTTTTTTTGTGTACCCAGGTATATTCCACACAGATCTATAGTCAGCTAACAATGGCTTCTAACTTGTTCTCCGAAACTATCGATTTTCCGAATATTCCTTACCAGATTAATGTGACTAAACTTGGTGGTTATCCAACCCGCTGGCAGCCCTTTCTAACAAGGGAACTGTCACCTATTGCATGTCGAAACCTACCTTGAAATATCTTCCAGAGAAGAGTTGTGATGTATGATGGCCGTGTCCAAAAATATTAGTATCTGCAGTTTTTAACTCCACTGTGATTAACACAAGTAGATGTAAGGCCAGCAGCCAGTTGGCAGTCCAAGGACTTCTCGGACTGTCACGCCATGGAGGAGTGTTGACACCTGCCAGTGTAAGGGTGACATTTGGTCAGCCTATTGGGTCCTCCTGTAGTTACAGATGGTTTTCTCAATCTGGAGCCGCTACTTATTGTAGCTACCCAAATTCTTCGCAATGCTGGGTGGGTACCGGTCCCATACTGGTTTTGTGGTTTTATTTAATATGTTCTTTTGAATGTTCCGTACAAAAAATTAAAAATATGGACTCTGAATAAACAGTTAATTAAAGTAACAGAAGCAGCCGAAATGAAATGTTTATGTTTTGTGGCAGGATATACTTTAATGGATAAAAAACGAAGTGAAGAATCCGTAAAGAACTACAAATATTCAGTTTGTCAGATAAAATAGAAGAGTATAGGAGAAATAGTATAAACATGTCTGCAGAATGGATACCAACAGATTGCCTAGGAAAAGTCCGAACTATCAACAAAGAGGAGGAAAAAGAGATCTGGGACACAGCAGCTATAATACTTGGAGCCGGAACGAACCAAAAAGGTCTAATCCTTGCAAGAAGAAGACGAAGAATATTTGATTCATGTATTAATTTTTCGTTTCACCCTCTTTGGGGTACGTTGGATCAATCATTTATCTGTGTGTTGTTCCTTTCTTAGTGCCCAGTATTTTTTCATTCTTTCTGATGTTCTTTTTCTCTCATCCTCCGAGATAATATGTTTGGATTTTTGTTTAGATTCATCTTGGATCCTTTCGTTTTCATCTTGAATAATTAATTTAGATGTTCGATTGATTAGTGGATTTTCTGTAATCTTTAATTTTACTACGTCTTTTTCAGCTTCTTTAAACCAGTTGGGTTTTGTTTTGCGTTTACGGAAAAAACATAAAGATTTCATTCTGAGAAGACCTTAAAAAATATATTCTCGTTTTCCGCATAGTACCTGAGAGTTTTTCATTGTTTTGTAAAGAGCTTCATTCCTGATATATATCATCTTATTATCTTGAAATTTTGGTCCTATGATTTTCCTTAAAATGTTCATTTCCTTTAGCTCAGGTTTGTCCATTTGGCCTTTGATATTCATGGTTACTGTATGTGCTGCATGCAGTGCTTCTGGGTTGATCACTGTCTTTGAATTTGTAGTTTTGGATACCCATGAAAGGGAATTTTTGTTGTATATATATATTGTAAATGGTTTTATTTTACATACAGTGAATTTCTTCAAAGATACGACAGACTCTATTAAGTTTGTAAATAGATCATCGGTTGTTTAATGTCTTTGTCATCGTCCGATTCCTAATAGCCAATTTTGAAGGTCCACCCTATCTCCTGGTTGTAGATATTTCTCCTTCATATATAGATATATTCCCTAACTCCAGGAAGTTTTAGGTCTTCCTCTGCCTCGTATTCCCTCAGGTTTCCATTCCAAAACACATTTTGGTTGCCGATCCCCTTCCATTCGCTGGATATGTCCGTACCATCTTAATTGCTGAGTTTTAATATAATCTAAAATAGTGCCTTGAATCTTCATTTTCTCCCTTTTAACTGAGTTTCTAATTCTTTCTCTTCTTGAAATTCTTGCTGCCCTTCGTATAAAATCCATATCCGTTGCCAAAAGATATTTATTTGTTTTTGATGTTAATGGCCAAAGTTCTGCTCCATAAGTAATGATGCTTTTAACAATTATATGATATATATATTAATTTTATTTTATTACATATATTTTTATCCCACATTATTCCATTGAGGCAAGCAAATGCAAATTTTTCTTTATAATTTATATTTATTTCCTCTTCATAACTTCCATGTTTACTTATTTTAATTCCTAAATATTTGATCTCACTACAAGATTTTATTGTTTCTCTAGTCCCGAAAATTAAATTTTGTTCTAGTTCGCCAATTGATAAATATTTTGTTTTCTTCATGTTCAAAATTAATCCCCATTTATCATATTCTTCTATTAATTTTCTAGTCATATATTCTAAATCTTTATAATCTTGTGCAATTGGTCATCTGAAAAATGTAAGTTGTATAAAATTGTATTGTTTGAAATAGGAATTCCCATGCTCGAACATTTTCCCATAATTGAAGGGACATTGAACAATTGAATTGAATTGAAATGGTAAATTATTTTTCTAATAACCTAAATCTCCAGCTTTACTAGAGAAAAAATAAATGTATCTAAGCCACTCGGATATTTTTTTCTCTGTGTATAGATGTTGAGAAGTTTAGAAAGTGAATGATCAGTTTTTGGAAGTGGTAACATGACATGGAGTGCGCTGGATGATGTAGATGCCACAGTGGGAATACTGATGGCGCGTAAAACTCAGCCTTGCATTAACTGTGGTGACATTTTCAAAATCGTTGTTTACGTTACTCATGAAATATAGCTTGTCACTAAATTTGTTACGGAAAGCAATGCGTTTTAAATACTGACGAATGTGACATCACTTGAACAACTCCCAAATGAATTTCAACATTACACATTTATACAAATTTACGGGAATTATGTACCAGATATCAGTCTACGTAAATTAAAATAAAAAAATATATTATAGCAGTATCATGTGTGAATAATTACCAGAAGAATACATTTATAAAGTAATGGCTGTTCCTGTATTGATGTATGGATCAGAATGTTGGACGATCACTAAAAATCAATACTAGTAAAATTCATATCAAATTCCGTTGAGGCGAGTCATATCATAAGTAATGCCACGAGTGATTTCCAAATTATCGATAAACCCTCGACTCTCGAAGTGAGGAGTGAATTTATCTAGAGAATTTGGAAATCAAGAGTGGCATTTGTTAGGACTATTTAACGAATAAAATTAAGCTATTTACTCACAAATCATTATTTAAATATAGTTACTTTAAAATATTTATTTATTTAATGTAAACGGCGATGTTTGAAAACAAATGAGAAACGTTATGTTTCGTTTCTCCATCCACTGCAACAAGATCATATAATGTTATATATTGCCATCTGGCGTGGGAAACTTGAAATATCATCGCAATATTTTAAGAATGCATCCTAGTGGAGAAAAAATTAAACACATCAAACTGTATATTATAACCAAAATTATAGGTTAATAATTTATTTTTTAGTAAACAACTCGGTAAAATCATTATTTAAAAAACAATTATCGAACACAGAATTATCAAAAAGAACTCGGTAATATCATTATTTAAAAACACAATTGTCAAATTTGTATTTCGTCTATATCTTCATTTGAAGCACAGCCAAATCCTGTTTCTGCCATTTTGAACATTCAAATATGGCGGCTTTACTGTTCACTCAGTCACTGCAAAATAATGGTCAGACCTGTTCAGAATATTAAAAAGGAGGAGCCTTCTTTAATATGGTAATCATAACACTGATAAATATTTCGTGAAACACGACTCTGTTTGGTTGTAAAACAGAAATCATTGAAACGTGATTGGTCATTGACTCCCATTTGGGGCATGAGTTAAATAGTCACTAAAAGACAAGATCAAAGTTTGGAATCAATTGAGATGAGATTTTTAAAGAAGTGTAGCAGAATATATTCTGAATAGTATATATTTGTTTAGCTTGGTGGTGTTAAGGCCATGTGGCCTTGTCTTCCACTCTCCAGGACAAACATATGTTACATTTAAATACAAAAAAACAGTGCAATAACAGTATGTACTAAACAATTAAGTATCTGATCAAACGATTATCTAGTCAAACACTGCTAAATAAGAAAATAAATGAAGATATAAGAAAGGAACTAAATATTTTTAAACTTACAGATCGAATAATTAAATACAGTAACGCCTGGAAAGAACATGTTGATAGAATATCAGAAGGAAGATTTCCAAAATTATTGCTAAATTATAAACCGCACGGAAGGAGAAATGTTGGACGCCCACACAGAAGATGGTCTGAACAATTTTCTCAATTCTAGCTTTCATGAAACCGGAACGAGCCAACAGGCTTAATCCCTGGATGATGAAGAAGAAGAAGAAGAAGAAGAAGAATATATTTATGCGTACATGTGTGTGTTTTCAAAAGTAATGGCGCAATCATCTTATAATTGAAAGAGTAATTGACGTAGATCCTAATATAAAATATAATATCCTCCACTCAGGGTCGGGTCGAGAGATGAGACGAGATGAAGCCCCTTACATAGAGATCTGTGAATGACAAGGAAGGGTGCCGGCCGACCACGCCTCAAGCACCATAACAGGGCAGATGAATGAAATGAAACGAAATGGATGAGGTGAGTATGGAGAAATGGTGGAATGGAGTTGTGAGAGAGGAAATCTGCTCAAGTTCCGTTTCGTCCACCACAAAGCCCACTTGGAGTGACCGAGACTCGATCTCGGTTCCCCAACGGTGAGAGGCGCCTCGGAGCCGCCTAGAAATTGACGTAAAACTAACCTAAAATACGCCTAATATCTTTGGAACATATCAATTTCCATTGCTAATAAGGGAATTGTCAGCCATTACATGCTGATATGTACCATTGAATCTCTTCCAGAGAAGCGATATGATGCACCAAGGCCGTGTCCAAAAACAATATCTGCCGCTTTTGACTGCAAGGCATTAAAATCCAGCTCCAACTATCTCATTTAAACTATAAGGAAATAATACATTGGATAATAGATTGGATAACCCTCATTACCTGCCGTTCGCGCCGCGTTCCGCCTCACTCCACTTCGCTCGTGCTCATGCAGGGAGTTCATCTGCTCCGTACAGTGGGTTACCATTACTGGATTCCGGCTTCGAATTCTGTGCCTTGCAGTTAAAAAGGCAGATTTTTTGGACACGGCGTTATTACATAACAACGCATCTCTGGGATAAATTCAAGATAGGTTTCGGCATGCAATGATTGACATTCTTTCTGCAGAAAAAACAAACACAAAAATGTGTAAAATCTCAGAATTAAAAAAAAGTTAGTTATTTTATCTGTCGTAAAATATAATCATTTTGATATTCTGTTAGTTGAAGTAATAGGTAAATGTTTATTTTTATTTGTGATATTTTTATTGACTATTTAACTCATGCCCCTAATGGGAGTCAATGACCAATCACGTTTGAATGATTTCTGTTTTACAACCAATCAGAGTCGTGTTTCACGAAATATTTATCAGTGTTATATTTACCATATTAAAGAAAGCTCCTCCTTTTTAATATTCTGAACAGGTCTGACCATTATTTTGCAGTTACTGAGCCTGTGAGAAATACGGCTACCAGATTGTATATATAGTGCATGAATGTCAACACAAGCCGCATGCGGGAGTTAAAATAAAAACATTTGTAGCAAATGATTATATCACCAAAAGAAACCACGGTTTGCACTTTCTTAAATGTATTTTTTCCCAGGTAACAATCCAGAAAAATATAATTGTCATATTTACATCATACGACATCAGAAATGAATTAATATTCAGTTTGATGTGTTCATTTTTTCTCCACTAGAGAGCATTCTTACAATATTGCGTTCCTTTGGCAATAAATAGTATGATCTTGTTGCAGTGATAAACAAAAAGAAGCAGATCAAGTGTACCTATCGTTTCTCATTTGTTTTCAAACATCGCCGTTTACATTAAATATATAAATATTTTAAAATAACTACAGTTAAATAATGATTTGTGAGTAAACAGCTTAATTTTATTCGTTAAACAGTCCTAACAAATGCCACTCTTGATTTCCAAATTCTCTAGATAAATTCACTCCTCACTTCGTGAGTCGTGAATTTATCGATAATTTGGAAAACACTCGTGGCATTACTTATGACTATTTAACTCTTGCCCCAAATGGGAGTCAATGACCAATCACGTTACAATGATTTTTTATTTACAACCAATCACAGTCGTGTCTCGCCTAGAATTTACCAACTGAAGTTTATCATAATAAAGAAAGCAACTCCTTTTTAACATTCTGAATAGGTCATAGCATTATTTTGCAGTGACTTACTCACCAAGAAATATACGGCTACCAGATAGTATATATAGTGCATGAATGTCAACACATACCTCATGCGGGGGTTAATATAAAACATTTGTAGCAATTGATTATACCTCATAAAAAGAAGCCCTGTTTGCAATTTCTTAATTATATTTTTACCAGAAAAATATAATTGTCATATTTACATCGTAGGACATCAGAAATGAATTGATATACAGTTTGATGTGTTTCATTTTTTTCTCCACTAGAGTGCATTCTTACAATATTGCGTTCCTTTGGCATAAATAATATGATCTGGTTGCAGTGACGAACAAAAGAAGCAAATGAAGCGTACCAATCGTTTCTCATTTGTTTTCAAACATCACCGTTTACATCAAATATATAAATATTTTAAAATAACTATATTTAAGTAATGATTCGTGAGTAAACAGCTTAATTTTATTCGTTAAATAGTCCTAACACATGCCACACTTGATTTCCAAATTATCTACATAAATTCACTCTCCACTTCGTGAGTCGTGAATTTATCGATAATTTGGAAATCACTCGTGGCTTTACTTATGACAATCGAATTTAATTCCATTTTTCTCAGTTCAGTTGCTTCTGCAGAATGCGGTCCAGTTAAAAGAGGACATATTTTACAATATATCGTATACTTTTTGATTGCAAGAAACTTGTACAACTATATGACTACAATTCAAATAAAATACGTTAATTTGTACAATATTATGCGAATATTTTATTCACACGTCATTTCCGACGACCGTGCGGACATATGTTCTCCACACATCCCTATCCTGAGCTAATATTTTCCAATCATCCACTGTATAATTTACTTCCTTGAATTCATATTTAATGATATTTTCCCACCTCATTCTTGGTCTACCAACTGGGCATTTTATCTCTGGTTCTCCTAGAAGAAGCTTCTAACTCTCTTTCATTCCCCAATCGGGCCACATGTCCTGTCCATCGCAGTTTACGAGGCTTGACCGTTCTTATTATATCTAGTTTCCTATAAATATCAAGTAGATTACTGCTTTGTAGTATTCTCCATTCGCCTGTTTGTTCATCTCTTTTTGATCAAAAAAATTCCTGAGGACTGTTTTCTTAGAGCGTCTCAAAAACTTTCTTCCAACAGCTCTTAAAAGAATTTTAATTCAAACCTTAGTGTTGCCGCATTTTGACTATTGTGACGTTCTGCTGACATAAGTGACGGATTGTCGGACAAACTGCAGCGTGTCCATAATATGTGTATCAGATTCATATTTAATGTCCGAAAATACGATCACATTTCTCCATTTTTCCACGAATTGTCATGGCTACATCTAAAAGAGAGAAGAAAATCGCACTGTCTAATTCTCTTATTTAAGATCTTACATACCTCGATTCCCAATTATTTATCATCTCGTTTCCAGTATCTATTGTCCAACCATAACATAAACACAAGATCACAACATAGTCTCTTGCTTAATATACCGCAACATAGGACATGTCATATACTATCTTCACTTCTTGTAACTGGAATTCCCTACCACAAGAAATAAGGGGCTGCCGGACATTGGTATCTTTTAAAAGAAATCTAAATTTATATTTGCTCTAACCTCGACTTCATCATTACCTAGTGTAAGGTATATATGTTAATTGACGTTTCTCGTATAATTTATCATATTTGCACTATTATTATTATTATTATTATTATTATTATTATTATTAGTATTATTGTTATTATCGCATAAAATGTTGTTTGTACATGAAATTTACGTTTTAACTCTTTATAATTAGTATAGTATCGGCCGAGGTGAACTAGTGGTTATGCTCCTTGCCTGTGGTCCTGAGGGTCGCGGGTTCAAACCTGGCCGGGGTCGATGGATTTTTTTAGGATGGAAAAATCCAAGGAGCAAGTCCTCCGGGAGGGACTTTAAGCCGTGGGTCCCGAATCTGAAGATTTTCAGGCTCGTAAAAGATCCTTAAGCCTGAATGAAAAGGCCTCTAAGCAAAATTTAACGAATTTTCCCGCCCTAGTATATTACCTTGGTTTCCTAGATGTCAGTATGAGGCGGAACGCTGACCACGGACCACTCAAATGACATCTTTACGAAAACAAGTGTAACTAAATTAGTATGGTTCAAATCCTTCCCTGTAGGGTGAGAGCGCCTAAATCTCTGTTAAGAGAAACATGGGCTTACAAGATTCAAGAAGATAATTGGTATAGTGTATATTTGTCAAATATTTATTTTTATTTGTGCTGGTTGAGTTGAAGAGAAGGCCTTATGACCTTAATTCTGCCAGAATAAATACAGTGAAACATTATTATTTTTATTATTATTGTTATTATTCTCAAATATGTGTTTTCTTTTCCCGTCCCTTAAAGTAAGATTCCTCTGAGATACAAATCTCTAAATCTGTATTACGAAGGTCGACATCGCGTAACTTACCATCAGACTGAACTGGAAATGGGTAAGCCACACTGCGAGACAACTGAACAGCAGGAAGACATGCTGAAGTTACCACGTGAGATCCCCGAATTGGAAAACAGCTACAACGAAGACTAGGAGCAAATGCGGGATCTCTACAAGAAGCGTGCAAGTCAATAGTGCACAAGAGTAAGAAGGGAAAAAAAAAATTCTCTTGAGAGACATCAATTGTAGTGTCTAACAGTTTAAAGACAGTAAAAAGAAAAAAAGTTAGTTTAATAAACTAGTAGAGTTGAAAACTTTACGAGAAAGAGCTCATAACGGTAAGAAAGGTGAGCTTTCCTATCGTAGAGGGTATTTATATTTTAGCGACATTACAGCCTATTTAAAATTCATCACGTTGGTAGAGAAAAGTTGTCCATATTGCCAAATATTCAGTTGCTGACATACACAAATAAAAAAAACTACTATAATAGTACATGTGCTCCACTATCATCCCTCACACCGCACCCGATTACGTCAAACTGTCTGTGCGGTCATGGCTGCCTAATCTCCATTCGAAAAATGGATATTCTATGTCATGGTACCACCTGTGTATTTTCTAAGTTAGGGACTATGTGAGAATAAAGTTCCTAGGAAAATGTATGGACCAAAGAGAGATGAACTGAGAAGTTAATAGAGAAAATTACATAACAGTGAGCTACATGGTCTTTATAGGAAGCCAGATATAATAAGAATAGTTAAGTCTCGCGGACTAATACTTAATTACTCACTGGACTATCGAATCCGTAGGTTCACGGCCGCGCGGACATAAGCTCTCCATACATCCCTATCCTGAGCTAATGCTTTCCAATCATTCCCTGTGTAATCTACTTCCCTCTACATTTCATTTTTGCTTGCTTCCTTTTCTTTACAATGTCGGCACATTCCTCATCAAATCATTTTTTGCTTTGCCTCTTTTTTAAACACCCAATGCTTTCTGATGCTGACAATTTAATAGTATCTCTTATAGCCTCCCATTCTTTATTTATATCAGTTTCTTCTTCGTTTGCCTCATTGTCATCTGAAGATTCCAGTACTTCAAATCTATTAGCAATTTTGATTTGGTATTCTTGCCGCATTTCATCATTTTTCAAGTTTTTTAAATCAAATTTTACAGAATCATCTTTAGCGTTTGTTCCTCTCATAAGCGATAGCCGTTGTCTGATTTTCACCGTGACCAGATGATGATCCGAATTGCAATCTGTCCCTCTAACTCATCTAACATCGATGATGCTACTGTGCCAGCGTTTGTCCACTAATACATGATCTATCTGGTTCCGAGTTTCTCCATCTGGGGACGTCCAGGTGTATTTATGAATATCCTTATGCTGAAATGTTGTGCTCTTAATAATGAGATTCTTTGATGTGGCGAAGGTGACTAATCTAACCCCATTGTCGTTACTATCTTCATAAAGACTGAATTTACCTATTGTTGGTTTGAATATATATTCCCGCCCCACTTTTGCATTAAAATCTCCTAAGACAATTTTCATATGATATCGTGAAAGGCTATCAAATAAACATTCTAGTTCTTCATAGAACTTGTCCTTGATCTTGTCATCTTTATCTTCTATGGGGGCATGTACATTTACAATTATAAAATCATGTCCTTTACCCTTTAGAATTATGTATGATATCCTATCACTAACAAACTTAATATCTCGGATAGCGGATAGGATCCTCCTTCTAACTAAAAAACCCGTTCCAAATGCTGGTCTTTCTGCACCCCCGTAGTATAATGCAAAGCTTCCTAATTCCTGACTACCTTCTCCTGGCCACCTAACTTCCTGTAAAGCTACTATATCCAAGGACGATTTATCTAATTCCCGCGTTAATATCTCTAGTGCCCCGCGGACTAATAATAATAGTAATAATAATAATAATAATAATAATAATAATAATAATAATAATGTTTTATTTATTCGGGCAGAGTTAAGGCCATAAGGCCTTCTCTTCCACTCAACCAGCACAAATACAAATAAGTATTTGACAAATATAGATATACACTATACAATTATAAACATTTAAAGAACTTTAAATGTAGCAATGTAAATTTCATGTACAAACAACATTTTATACGATAATAACAATAATAATACTTACGATAATAATAATAATAAAATAATAATAATAATAATAATAGTAATATAATAATAATGACTATTTAACTCATGCCCCAAATGGGAGTCAATGATCAATTATATTTCAATGATTTTTGATTTACAACCAATCACAGTCGCGTTTCGCCTAAAATTTACCAACTAAGTTTATCATAATAAATAAAGCACCTCCTTTTTAACATTATGAATAGGTCATAGCATTATTTTGCAGAGACTGACCCCACAAGAAATATGGCTACCAGATTGTATATATAGTGCATGAATGTCTGCAGGAAGAGCATGTGATAGATAATATAAAACATTTGTATCAATTGATTATCCCACACAAAAAAATAAACCACTGTTTGCATTTTCTTAAAAGAATTAGGCGAAGGTCGTGTATTTTGGGCCACTTAACTTAAAATTCGAGTAACGCCTTTAATTCTATTTTAAAAATTATAAATGTTATAAATGATGAATAGTACAACACAGTACTGATTGCTTTTGTGATAACTGCGTCGTATAATAATTTCCAGAAAAAATTTAAAAATTATGTTTACATAAATAATGATTCCGTGTAATTTGGGCCGAGGTCGTGTAATTCGGGCCGATGTATTATAGGTTATACATGTAAATAGAATTACTGGTATTACTTTTTAAGTGATTTATTTTAAAAATATAGGTAAGAGAATACATTCTCTTTTCGGGATTTATAAATCTGTAGTACAGTCTGTCCTCATTTGTGTTTATGAAACAATTATCGTAACACGAGAAATAAATACACGTAGATAAATAATGAACACATGTGATTTTTGAGATCACTTCTTGGATTCACAAGGTCAGATCATCTAAGAAATACATTAAAAAATTGAAAGTCCAAAATATGTTAAATGATATAACCAATAATAAAAATTAATAATAATAAATTAAGAATAATAATAATAATAAAAACAGCAATAACAGTGAGCCATAGTTGAACTAACTTATTGCAGAACACAAAATTAACTAGTTAATTAAAATAATCATAAGGGATTATTAACGTGCACTAAACAATATAAACGTTTTCTAATACTACATTTAATAATGTTAGAAATATTAGAAATAATAAGTACTAAAATAATAATTATATTAGTAAAATAACCTTATGTCCGAGCGGCCATGAACCTACGGGTTCTATACAGCCAGTGACTTAGTTGGTAGTAAAGTAATTGTAATAATAAAAATGAATAAAATAAAATTATTTTAGTTATGTTCATTGTTATAGTAGACATAATTTGATTAATAATAATAATAATAATAATAATAATAATAATAATAATAATAATAATTATTATTATTATTATTATTGGTATTATTATAAATATTATTAGTAACAATATATATGACTAAAAACATTTAATGCTCTATCTCAGATCCAAATTACGAACTATAGACGAGGCCCAAATTACACACTCTCATGAGGCCCAAATTACACACCATGTATCATTTAATTAAAAAATATGTATCACAAAAATTATAGTAAATACGATACTGAAATATTAATAAAACGTACTTTGTTATATTTACAGTAGTTTAATTAAAAATACACACACTTGACTTAACCACTAGCTTCAGAAAACTGTTTCACTTTGAACTGAAACCTTTTAGTGAAAATGGACAATATAATATTTTCTTCGTTGCCTCGAAACCTTGAGGGATACAATAAAACAAGTTTCAGGGGGGTGAAGTACTGTTAATTGCCTTCCAAATCCCGTTAAAATCAAGGGTGAACAAACAAGGAAATATCAAAATTTTAAAAAGACCAAATTACACGTCGGCCCATATTACGCGCATCTGCCCTATTATAATACATTATATTACATTACATTACATTACATTATACTATACTCTTACTATTACTATTACTATATTATATTACATCACATTACATTACATTACATTGCATTACATTACATTACATTATTGCACAACGCATCTCGCACCGCACCACGCACCTCGCACGGACCCGCACCGCACCGCGCATCGTACCTCGCACCGCAACGCGCATCGGACCTCGCACCGCAACGCGCATCGGACCTCGCACCGCAACGCGCACCTCACCGCTTACCGAACCGAGAACCGCGCACCGAACCGAGCACCGCGCACCGAACCAAGCACCGCGCACCGAACCGAGCACCGCGCACCGAACCAAGCACCGAACCGCGCACTGCACCGCGCCGCGCACTGCACCGTACCGCGCACCACACCGCGCACTGCACTGTACCGCGCACCTCACCGCGCACCACACCGCACCGCGCACCTCACCGCGCACCCCACCGCGCACCGCAACGCGCACCTCACCGCGCACCACACCGCACCGCGCACCGCAACGCGCACCTCACCGCGCAACGACCCGCGCACCGCACCGCCCACCTCACCGCTCACCTCACCGCTCACCGCACCTCACCGCGCACCGTACCGCGCACCTCACCGAGAACAGCACCGCGCATCTCATCGCGCACCGTATCGCACCGCGCACCGCACCGCGCCACGCCCAGCGCACAGCACCGCGCACCTCGCACCGAATGACATTACATTACACTATACTATTTCTATTACTGTTACTATATTATACTATATTATATATTATATTGTTTTATATTTTATTATATTATATTGCATTATATTGTATTGTATTGTATTGTGTTGTGTTGTGTTGTGTTGTGTTGTGTTGTGTTGTGTTGTGTTGTGTTGTGTTGTGTTGTGTTGTGTTGTTTTGTGTTGGGTTGTGTTGTTGTTGTGTTATGTTCTGTTCTTGCTTT
>JASPKZ010007034.1:0-10399 GCA_030220185.1 Diploptera punctata | reverse complement strand
GAATTTCCCCCCATACATCAACATTTCCTGCCCATCGCAGTCTACGAGACTGTTAACCCGTAGTTTCCTCCCCATTTTCCACCTTGGTCTGCCACGTTTATTTTCTTCCACGGGGTTGGTGTGAACAAATTGGTAGATTTTTGGCCATCTGTCACTTTTAATCCACCTGTCTTATTTTGGATGCTTCTTCTAAACAATTCCGTGAAAGCGAATTTTAAACTCCATATCGGATAAATTACCATTTTAAGTTTTTTCCAAATTATTATTTTTATTCCATTGATTGCAAGTTTAATCTGTATGTTCTCTCCTCTCTCTCTCTCCCCCTCTTCTCTCTCTCTCTCGTCTCTCTCTCTCTCTCTCTCTGTCTCTCTCTCAACTCTCACCATTTTTAACTGAAGGCACTAATAAATCCGCGCCAACCTTCTACAATATCATATCATCCTACATTTGTGTGTGGGAGGGGGATGGGTGTTGTGAAATGTGGTAACATGCTGGGTCCAGTAGCCGATTAAGATTCGGCTTTTATTGTTTCATCCAGATGAAAAAATCTGTACATCATCTTACATATTACTGCTTGTGATATTTGGAATAATTAAGAATTCATCGTCGTATAGATAAAATATAGATTAAACATTGACTTCTTTAGATAATAAAAAAATAGATAAATAATAAAAAATGCTCGCACCTACTTCCATTCGGAAAATAATCATTGAACGGGGAAAAGGAAGAGCGAGAGAGAGAGAGAGGGGGGGGAAGGATACTAATAATAATGATGAATGATAATACTACTACTACTGACTAAGTAATAATACTAGAAGAAAGAAGACTAAGAATAGTAATAATAATAAGGGCGAAGAAGAAGAGAGAAACAGGCTTGTGTAGAAACTATCCGTATTTATTATTATTGTTATAATTAAATTTTTGACATTTATCTATTTGCAAGCTTAATAGGTCATAAAAAATGTAATGCTCGACGGAAATTGAACCGGGACCTCTGGATTTATGATCCCATCCATATCCTGTATTAATTAGAATAGATATATCTAATATATATATATTAATACATATGGCGTAAACGCGAGAGCACTGGATACATCCAGAGGGTCGGGTTCAAGTCCCGTCCGAGCAATTAATTTCTTTTTCTTATCATGTCTCAAATATTATAATATATATAAACTTAAAAGGAGTAATTATATAAATTTTATTTAAAAGTTGCGGTTGTAATTTAAAATGATACGTAAAAGATATAAAAACAGAAACATATATGTTAAATGTGTAAACTGAATACGTAATATATATATTTTCAAACATGATATATAAATAATGGTATTTCTGAATGTATTTAGTATTTACCTGAGATAAGGAAGACTTGCGCATTCTTCATTCCACAAATGTACGATTGCAAACTAGATTTAAACCTGTAAATTATGTGTATTTTATTAAATTCAAATTGAAATTGACTTCTTCGATTTTCACAGACATTGGCGTTACTCTCCGCAACGGGAATTGTTATTACGTCAACATTTTGGTTATTTTCTCATGCTAAAAAAACCCATTTCATACGAAATATATATTTTAATAAATCTGGCGTAGCGGAAAATTATTATTATTATATTAATTATATTTATTATAAATGAATTTTTAAGCTTTTTTTTTTGCATTTAGTTGAATAACAGTAAAGGGGGGGGATTATATACATACCAATTGGGCGTTTTTTCCCTCTGGCATGCAAGTAAGTATTTTTAATTCCCCCATACATGCAACATGTCCTCCCCCCCTCGCAGTCTACGAGACTTAACACTTAGGTTTCTCCCCATTTCCACCTTGGTCTGCCACGTTTATTTCTTCCACGGGGGGTGGGGGTGTGACAAATTGGATATATTTTTGGCCATCTTTCACTTTTAATCCACCTGTCTTGATTTGTGGAGGCTTCTTCTAAAACAATTCCGTGAAAGGCGAAGTTTAAACTCCATATATGGAGAAAATTACCATTTTAGTTTTTCCAAATTATTTTATTCCATGTGATTGCAAGTTTTAATCTGTATGATTCTCTCTCCCTCTCTCTCTCTCTCTCTCTCTCTCTCTCTCTCTCTCTCTCAACCATTTTTAACTGGAAGGCACTACGAAATCCAGCGCCAAACCTTCCACAATATCATATCATCCTGACAGTTTGTGTGTGGGGGGGAGAGTGGGTGTTGTGAAATGTGGTAAGCATGCTGGGTCCAGTAGCCGATTATAGATTACTTTTAGTGTTTCAAGGTAAAAAAAATCTGTACATACATCATACATATTTACTGTTTGTGATATTTGGCATAAGTAAGAATTCATCGTCGTCATAGAGAGAGTGCACTAAAATATATATTAAACAAATTGACTTCTTTAGATAATAAAAAAATAGATAAAATAATATAAAATTACTCGCACCTACTTTCCATTAGGAAAATATCATTGACGGGGAAAAAGAAGAGAGAGAGAGAGGGAGGAGGCGAAGGAGAAATAATAATGATGATGATAATACTACTACTACTACTAATATAATCATAATAAGAAGAAGAAAGACCTATTAATAGTATAATAATTAAGGATAATAAGAAGAAGAAGAGAGAAATTATTTTTACCACGTATCGTTATTTATTATTATATGTTATAATTAAATTTTTTGACATTGAGCTATTTGCAAGCTTAATAGTCATAAAAAATGTAAATGCTCGGACGGAAATTGAACCGGGACCTCTGGATTTATATCCCACTACATATCTAGTATTAATGAGAATACACATATATATATATATATATATATATATATATATAATGGCGTCATCGCTAGAGCACTGGGATAAATCCAGAGGTTCGGGTTCAAGTCCCGTCCGAGCAATTAATTTCTTTTTCTTATCATGTCTCAAATATATATATATATATAAACTTAAAAGGAGTAATTATATAAATTTTATTTAAAATTGTGCGGTTGTAATTTAAATGATACGTAAAAGATATATAAAAACAGAAACATAATGTTATATGTGTAAACTGAATACGTAATATATATATTTTCAAACATGATATATAAATAATGGTATTTCTGAATGTATTTAGTATTTACCTGATAAAGGAAGACTTGCGCATTCTTCATTCCACAAATGTACGATTGCAAACTAGATTTAACCTGTAAATTATGTGTATTTTATTAAATTCAAATTGAAATTGACTTCTTCGATTTTCACATACATTGGCGTTGCTCCGCAACGGGAGTTGTTATTATGTCAACATTTTGGTTATTTCCTATGCTAAAAAACCCATTTCATACGAAATTAATATTTTTAATAAATCTGGCGTAGCGGAAAATTATTATTATTATATTAATTATATTTATTATAAATGAATTTTTAAGTTTTTTTTTTTTTTGCATTTAGTTGAATAACAGTAAAGGGGGGGGGATTATATACATACCAATTGGGCGTTTTTTCCCTCTGGCATGCAAGTAAGTATTTTTAATTCCCCCCATACATGCAACATGTCCTGCCCATCGCAGTCTACGAGACTTTAACACGTAGGTTTCTCCCCATTTCCACCTTGGTCTGCCACGTTTATTTCTTCCACGGGGGTGGGGGGTGTGACAAATTGGTATATTTTTGGCCATCTTTCACTTTTAATCCACCTGTCTTGATTTGTGGAGGCTTCTTCTAAAACAATTCCGTGAAAGGCGAAGTTTAACTCCATATAGGAGAAAATTACCATTTTAGTTTTTCCAAATTATTTTATTCCATGTGATTGCAAGTTTTAATCTGTATGATTTTCTCTCTCTCTCTCTCTCTCTCTCTCTCTCTCTCTCTCTCTCTCTCTCTCTCTCAACCATTTTTAACTGGAAGGCACTACGAAATCCAGCGCCAAACCTTCCACAATATCATATCATCCTGACAGTTTGTGTGTGGGGGGGGGGGGGGGAGAGTGGGTGTTGTGAAATGTGGTAAGCATGCTGGGTCCAGTAGCCGATTATAGATTACTTTTAGTGTTTCAAGGTAAAAAAAATCTGTACATACATCATACATATTTACTGTTTGTGATATTTGGCATAATTAAGAATTCATCGTCGTATAGAGAGAGTGCACTAAAATATATATTAAACAAATTGACTTCTTTAGATAATAAAAAAATAGATAAAATAATATAAAATACTCGCACCTACTTCCATTAGGAAAATATCATTGACGGGGGAAAAGAAGAGAGAGAGAGAGAGAGAGAGAGGGGGGGAGGATAATAATAATAATGATGATGATAATACTACTACTACTACTACTACTACTAATAATAATAAGAATAAGAAGACTAATAATAGTAATAATAATAAGGGAGAAGAAGAAGAAGAAGAAGAAGAAGAAAGGATGTGTAAAACGTATCGTATTTATTATTATATGTTATAATTAAATTTTTGACATTGAGCTATTTGCAAGCTTAATAGGTCATAAAAAATGTAAATGCTCGGACGGAAATTGAACCGGGACCTCTGGATTTATATCCCACTACATATCTAGTATTAATGAGAATACATATATATATATATATATATATATATATATATATACATAATGGCGTAAACGCTAGAGCACTGGGATAAATCCAGAGGTTCGGGTTCAAGTCCCGTCCGAGCAATTAATTTCTTTTTCTTATCATGTCTCAAATATATATATATATATATAAACTTAAAAGGAGTAATTATATAAATTTTATTTAAAAGTTGCGGTTGTAATTTAAAATGATACGTAAAAGATATATAAAAACAGAAACATATATGTTATATGTGTAAACTGAATACGTAATATATATATTTTCAAACATGATATATAAATAATGGTATTTCTGAATGTATTTAGTATTTACCTGATAAAGGAAGACTTGCGCATTCTTCATTCCACAAATGTACGATTGCAAACTAGATTTAAACCTGTAAATTATGTGTATTTTATTAAATTCAAATTGAAATTGACTTCTTCGATTTTCACATACATTGGCGTTGCTCCGCAACGGGAGTTGTTATTACGTCAACATTTTGGTTATTTTCTATGCTAAAAAAAACCCATTTCATACGAAATTAATATTTTTAATAAATCTGGCGTAGCGGAAAGGAAAATTATTATTATATTAATTATATTTATTATAAATAAATTTTTAAGCTTTTTTTTTTTTGCATTTAGTTGAATAACAGTAAAGGGGGGGGGGATTATATACATACCAATTGGGCGTTTTTTCCCTCTGGCATGCAAGTAAGTATTTTTAATTCCCCCCATACATGCAACATGTCCTGCCCATCGCAGTCTACGAGACTTTAACACGTAGGTTTCTCCCCATTTCCACCTTGGTCTGCCACGTTTATTTCTTCCACGGGGGGTGGGGGGTGTGACAAATTGGTATATTTTTGGCCATCTTTCACTTTTAATCCACCTGTCTTGATTTGTGGAGGCTTCTTCTAAAACAATTCCGTGAAAGGCGAAGTTTAACTCCATATAGGAGAAAATTACCATTTTATTTTTTCCAAATTATTTTATTCCATGTGATTGCAAGTTTTAATCTGTATGATTTTTTCTCTCTCTCTCTCTCTCTCTTCTCTCTCTCTCTCTCTCTCTCTCTCTCTCTCTCTCTCTCTCTCTCTCTCTCTCTCTCTCTCTCTCTCTCTCTCTCTCTCTCTCTCTCTCTCTCTCTCTCTCTCTCTCTCTCTCTCTCTCTCTCTCTCTCACAACCATTTTTAACTGGAAGGTACTACGAAATCCAGCGCCAAACCTTCCACAATATCATATCATCCTGACAGTTTGTGTGTGGGGGGGAGAGTGGGTGTTGTGAAATGTGGTAAGCATGCTGGGTCCAGTAGCCGATTATAGATTACTTTTAGTGTTTCAAGATAAAAAAAATCTGTACATACATCATACATATTTACTGTTTGTGATATTTGGAATAATTAAGAATTCATCGTCGTATAGAGAGAGTGCACTAAAATATATATTAAACAAATTGACTTCTTTAGATAATAAAAAAATAGATAAAATAATATAAAATACTCGCACCTACTTCCATTAGGAAAATATCATTGACGGGGGAAAAGAAGAGAGAGAGAGAGGGGGGAGGATAATAATAATAATGATGATGATAATACTACTACTACTACTAATAATAATAATAATAAGAAGAAGACTAATAATAGTAATAATAATAAGGGAGAAGAAGAAGAAGAAGAAGAAAGGATGTGTAAAACGTATCGTATTTATTATTATATGTTATAATTAAATTTTTGACATTGAGCTATTTGCAAGCTTAATAGGTCATAAAAAATGTAAATGCTCGGACGGAAATTGAACCGGGACCTCTGGATTTATATCCCACTACATATCTAGTATTAATGAGAATACACATATATATATATATATATATAATGGCGTAATCGCTAGAGCACTGGGATAAATCCAGAGGTTCGGGTTCAAGTCCCGTCCGAGCAATTAATTTCTTTTTCTTATCATCATCATCATCATCATCATCACTCCAGGGATTAGGCAATTGCCCGTTCCGACTTCATATTGCATCAGCCCAACGTCTTCTAGGTCTTCCAACATCACGCCTTCCTCTTGCTTGATAATTTCTGGCTAACAATGGATATCTCTCCTTGCTCATTCCATCTATGTGATCAATCCATTTCTGTCTGTAATTCGTGACTTTATCCAATAAAGGCTGTACTTTCAATTCTTCTCTTATATCCTCATTTCTTATTCTATCAAGTCTTGTACATCCTTTTACTTGTCTTAGGAACCGCATCTCTGCCGTCTGTATTCTATCCTTCTGTCTTTTCACTGGAGCCCAAGTTTCACATCCATACAATATTGTGGGAACCGCCATAACATTATACATTTTTATCTTGGTTTTCTTTTCTAATTTTATTTTTGAATGTTCTCTGTATTGTTCCACACACCGTCTGAAATTTATTTATTTTGGAGTCAATATCTCTTTCCACATTGTAGCCAACATCACAGCCCAAATATTTGAAACTAGACACCTGTTCTATACTTTGATTTTCTAAAATATTTTGGTTCTCACTGGATCTCTTCCTCTAAAAGCCATGGTCTTCGTTTTCCTTACAGAAATTTTTAGATCGTATAATTTACATATTTCATTTAATGCATGCATTGATTTCTGTAAGTCGTCTTCATTTTCTGTATTATGATTACATCGTCAGCAAATAAAGATTATTTATGCACATTTTATTATCCATTCTTATTCCTGGATTCACTAAAACTTTCCATTTATTAAAAATATCGTATCTATATATATATTAAACAAAGTGGGTGATAAACTACATCCTTGTCGTAATCCAGTATTTGTTTTGATTGCATCTGTTCTTTTGAATCCGGTATCTATAATTATATTTGTGTCTTCATATAATTTCTTTATTGTTTCCAACTAGGCACAGCGGGTATCCTTTCATTCGTAATATTTCCCATAATTTTTGTCTGTTTACTCGATCGAAGGCCTTATCCAAATCTATAAATCCTATGTGAGTTTCTAAGTTATGTTCTCTTCTCTTTTCTATGAGTTGTTTCAGTGTAAAGACATTGTCTATACATGACCTTCCCTTTCTGAATCCACTTTGATTTTCACTTATTATTACTTCTGTTATGTTTCTCAATCTATTATTTATTATTTTCGTATATATTTTGTAGCCAGTATTCATTAAGCTAATCCCTCTGTAATTCTCGCAATTTCTCCGGTCTCCTCTTTTGAATATATTCTTGACAATTGCTGTTTTCCAAGTGGTTGGAATCCCATAGGTCTGCCAACATATATTAATTAGATGAAGTATTCGTAGTTTACACAATATTCCACTATATTTGATTAATTCCATATTATATTATCTAATCCTGTTGCTTTCCTATTCTTAGTGGTTTTCAAAGCCATTTTCTAATTCATTTATGTCTATTACATCAATATTTTCCACTTTTATTTCTTCCTCATTGTTCTCTTTTCCTTCAATTTCCTCCTTTTTCCAAAGTTTTTCATAATGCTGGATCCATTCTTGTTCTGGATTATATTCAATCTGGCAGAATCTTTCTCAGTCTGTTTAGATGTTTCACTAATTTATAACCTATTTCTTGTCTTCCATACCTATCATGGTCTACTGAGCTTATAAATTTATCCCATGACTCCTGATGGGATTTTCTTATAATGCTTTTAGCAATTCTCCTTTTCATTTTATATTCTTCATAAGATTCTTCTGTTTTCAGTCGTAAGTATGTATGATATGCTTTTTGTTTTTCATTCACTGCATTTTGTATATTCGCATTCCAAGTTTTCAAGCCCTTCCTATTCCTTATTCTATTTTCTTTCCTAATATCTCATTTGCTGTTTTATGTATTACATTTGATATATTTTCCCATTCAATATTTATATCTTCTGACGTCGCTATCTCTGATATATATTTATTCATTCTGCTTTCATAATGTTGGTCTAATACTTTGATCTTGTAATAAATATATTTTATATACTTCTTCTTGGTTTCTTTTGTTCTTTATGTTATTTTTCCGCCATTTAGCTATTATGTTTATTTTGCTTATCACGAGATAGTGATCAGAGTATATATCGCTGCCTCTATGTACTCTCACATCTTTTACCAAGGCTCCTAGCTTGTTGTTTACGATTAAATAGTCAATTATTGATCTTGAGTTATATCCACTTCTTGTATATTTATGTATGTCCTTTTTTCGGAAATAGGTATTCATTATTTTTAATTGATTATAGGCTGAAAACTGTCTCAAATCCTGTCCATTATCATTTATTGTTATTTCTCCATTATTTCCTATTACATTAGGTATAGGGACATTGCCTACTCTGGCATTTAAGTCTCCACTTATTATTAAATGATGATCTTTTGTATATTTATCAACTAATGTTTGTAATGTTTTATAAAATTTTTTTGTTTCTTCTTTCTTGCCTTCCTCTGGGGCATACACAGCAATTATCATCATATATCCTCTTTCAATTTTAAATCTGGCTATCAGGATTCTTTCATTTATAAACTCATAGCTATTCAATTTGTTCTTCCATTTTTCATCTATTAAAATTGCTACTCCACACTGCGCTCTTGTTGTCTGTTCTACTCCGCTATACACATAGTATAGTGTTGTAATAAGTCCTTTGTTCCTTTTAGTTTCTTTTTTGTTTCTGTTATTGTTGCTATATTTATTTCTTTTTTTCTTTAATTCTCTTTCTAATTCTTCTTCTTTTGTATTTATTCCCCTTACGTTCCAATTTCCTAATTTCAAAATGTCCTTTATTCCAAATCGTATCCTTTTATCTTGCTTGGGTCGGTTCCTTTTATGACAATCCGGCTGATTTCCATGAAGCTTCTCAGTAAGATAAATGTCTCCTGGAAGCGTTACGAGCGCTTCGCAGGACAAGGATGGTGGAAGGGCTGCTTCCTCTGAGCCTCCAAACATGCTCCTCTGGGTATCCACCCCCCAAGAGAGGGCTGCTTCTTCCGCTCTTCAAGCCCTACAAGTTTAGCGTGCTATTCTTGTCGCCTTGTTGACCGTTTGAAGACTTGACTTGACGAAGATGTGGGCCGCCCAATATGGATACAGACGCCATTCCTTCGTGTTGTGAGCTATACTTAGTTCCCCTCGCCTCTTACCCAACCAGCAGATTAACCTAAGTCAATCTTCCCCAGTAGAGTCGGTCTGGTTCATCGGGGTACTAAGCCCCCCCACCACGTCAAGGTGATAGCTTCTTATCATGTCTCAAATATATATATATATAACTTAAAAGGAGTAATGATATACAATTTTATTTAAAAGTTGCGGTTTGTAATTTAAAATGATACGTAAAAGATATATAAAAACCAGAAACATATATGTTATATGTGTAAACTGAAATAACGTAATATATATATTTTCAAACATGATATATATAAATAATGGTATTTCTGAATGTATTTAGTATTTACCTGATTAAAGGAAGACTTGCGCATTCTTCATTCCACAAATGTACGATTGCAAAACTAGATTTAAACCTGTAAATTATGTGTATTTATTAAATTCAAATTGAAATTGACTTCTTCGATTTTCACAAACATTGGCGTTGCTCCGCAACGGGAGTTGTTATTATGTCAACATTTTGGTTATTTCTATGCTAAAAAAACCCATTTCTACGAAATTAATATTTTTAATAAATCTGGCTGTAGCGGAAAATTTATTATTATTATATTAATTATATTTATTATAAATGAATTTTTAAGCTTTTTTTTTTTTTGCATTAGTTGAATAACAGTAAAGGGGGGGGGATTATATACATACCAATTGGGTGTTTTTCCCTTGGCATGCAAAGTAAGTATTTTTAATTCCACGACATGCAACATGTCCTGCCCATC
>JASPKZ010007033.1:0-44858 GCA_030220185.1 Diploptera punctata | reverse complement strand
GCGTCGCCGACCGAAGGCGACAGATTTCCAAATCAGTCCTCTTTCTTTATAACCGGGTATTTCAAATTCATAGTTGGTATTATATTATTTTTGGTCTGGACATCTTACCCTCAATATTAATGTTGATTTTGAGGTATATTGAAGTATATTGAGGTAAGATGTCCAGACCAAAAATAATATAATTAAAATAACCTCAAAATATAACTTCCTAAATTTAATATTCATAGTTGTATTTTCATTCTTGCATATGTAAATTTTTTCCCAAATTGTGAGTTCCTTCAGTTTTTCCAATTGTTTAAGTAATTTTGTTTTGGTTTCTATTCTATGTTTTTCTGACCAGGCATGTGCAGCTATTGCAGATTTGACAAGTTTCAAAAAATTTCAACAAATTCAACATTAATTAGCACCTAAAAATGATTACAGCTTAGGTAATTTAATAAAAACCAACAAAAATGAAAAGATTGAAGACTGCAAAAAATCGGGAATTTATCAAATTAATTGTAAAGATTGTGAAAAGATATACATAGGAAAAACAAAAAGGAATCTAAATACAAGATTAAAAGAACACCTCAGAAATGTTAAAAATGGAGAAACCGAAAAATCTGCAATAGCTGCAATGCCTGGTCAGAAAAACATAGAATAGAAACCAAAACAAAATTACTTAAACAATTGGAAAAACCGAAGGAACTCACAATTTGGGAAAAATTTACATATGCAAGAATGAAAATACAACTATGAATTTTGAAATACCCGGTTATAAAGAAGAGGACTGATTTGGAAATTCTTCTGTCGGCCACCAGATGGCGCGGAGGTCAGTCTGCAGGATAGAAGGCCGTTGGACGTCAGTTGTGAACGTGACGCAGCATTGAGAATGTCACAAAAGATGTGAAGAAACCCAGGGTCTGCTATGAATTATGAAGTATGAGGTGAGTGAAATAATAAAAAATAAACAATATAAATACTAATTAGTATAAGTTAGGGTTTTAGGACTCACTCTATTTTTTTTTTATATTTCTTCAACTTTTATAAGATTCATGATATGTTCCGTTGAGGTACTTATTCCAATTTATAATATAAAATTATGGAATATTCACCTGAAAGGTGAATAACATTTTCAACAGCAAAGGAGTATATAAATTGACATGTAAGGACTGCAACAATTTTTATATAGGAAGAACAAACAGAAGTTTTAACATCAGGTTTAAAGAACATCTTCGAGACTTTATTCACGCAGAAGGAAATCAAGCTATGCAAAACACGTTATCCATGAAGGACATCACATGTTAAATATTGAAAACACCCTAACAATAATGCACAGAGAAAATAATCCAGCAAAGATAAACGTACTCGAGGAGATGGAAATTATGAAAGCAGTTCACAACAACGACCATCTGATAAACGAAAACGAACCCAGTACATGTAATCCCTCTACCAGATCTTCAGTGAAACACCAGTTTTGAATCCTGCCGATGATGGGACAAGTCCCGAAGCACTACAGTTAAATAATTAATAAAGTTGAGGAGACAGAACCTTTCAGGTGAATATTCCATAATTTTAATTTTATATTTCTTACAGACTAGTTTCTTCACACTTGTGTGATATTATCAATGCATCCCTAAAAAATGAGATGAGTCTAAAACCCCAAACTCATAATAATTAAAAGAAACCTCATAGTGTTACTTCCTTCAAATATTAAATAGAAATAATACTTCTCACTATGTAATTATACACACTGTAAAAAAATAATTATAACTCTATTGGAATAGAGTATGTGGAAGATTAACACAAATATAAATTAATACACTTTCCAATAGACTTACTTATGCAGTCAATGAAATATATGAGCTATTTCATGTTAATACTAACACGTTTTATCACATATTTCAGCACCGAAACTCTCATTTCATTCACTTGCATTTCATATTTAACCTGTCTTTCTAGCTTCTCCATTCTTATGGTGTTCGTAAAAATTTTCGGAAACTGCATTTCTATGTAATCTAATGTGAGTTTTTGTATAAGAATAAGAGGTTCTGGCAACACAACATTTTTATCTATTAACAGAGGAATGTCTCTGATTGTACCATCATTTCCTATGGGATTTACCATCCGATTCCTCATTATATGACAACAAAAATTGATCATCTAATAAGTTTTGTGTAATATAAAATATAACTACAGAACTTCTTTCAATAATATCTTCAAATACAGTAATTGATCATTTCCAGCATGAACTGAATTCCAAACCAAGTGACCAACTAATTCAAACTGTTTACTTAAACTTCTTGTTAATATTTCAGCTTCTACAATATCACTCTCTGAACTTAACATGCAAAAATCATATTGTTCTTTCTTCTCAAATGGGTACAATGATTGCAATTCTAACTCTACTTTCCTTCCCAGTTCACTAATGCACTCGCAATTTATATCAATATCTTCTTGAGAAACAATTTCTTCAACTGTTTTCTCGAGCTGCTGTCCAGGCCATGTTGGAAGTGGAAATGGATCTTCTGCATTATCATGAGATTTTTCCTTTTTTGAATCATTTCTTGAATGCCATTTTAAAAGTACACTCATTGTACTCTCATTATTTTGATTTTCCTTTTTTTTCTTGAAAATGAACTGCAGTTTTTTGAAGATTGATGGCTTCTTTATAAATGACATCATATGCAGTAAATTGCTGAATCATTTACAACACAATCAACTGAAAAGAATAAAAATATTATAGATAATTTTTGTACATAAAATGACTAACAAGAGAAACCTTTCGATCTCAAACACTTTGAATTGCACAGAAACATGGTTAGAATATAAATTTGTTATAACAAAACAGTACTCTGAGTCATTCTCACGTAAAATGATGCAGTTGGGTGCTAGCATCATTCAAAGGTGGTGTGTTGTACTTTCATTGACATATACTCTAGGTGCTTGAATGATATAACTACACTACAAATGTGTCTCGTGTAGTATTCAGTTGTGGGTCACACATAAAACAGTTTACATTGGCATCATGAGGAGATACAATTAAAATAATTTTGGAGTCTGGCATAACTTTGTGGAAATTCATGATATACAAAATAAAACAATGTACCTTAATTAACTCTAACTAACTCATTGGCACTATCAAACCTGTAGGTTCATGGCCACGTGGACATAAGCTCTCCATACATCCCTATCCTGAGCTAATGTTTTCCAATCATCCCCTGTATAATCTCTCTTGTGGCGCGACAGGCCTAGAAGGCCCTAGCCTACCAGCCAGCTGCTGGCCTCACATCCACATGTCTCAATCACAGAGGTAGATGATAAACAAACAGCCAGTGTAGGGTGACATGTGGTCAGCTTGTTAAAGTCCCCCAGTAGCTATAGCTGGTTTTCTCAACCTGGAGCCGCTACTTATTGTAGCTACCCAAATGTCTCATGATGCTGGGTGGGCACCGGTCCCATACTGGCTGAAATACCATGAGAAAATTTCTTCCCCATGGAGACTCGAACCAGCGCAAGTCCCATAGCTCTGCGCCAAGGCTTCCTGCCTTAACCACTTGGCTATGACACGCGACCCTGTATAATCTACTTCCCTCAAATCATAGTTAATGATATTCTCCCACTTCATTCTTGGTCTACTAATTAGGCGTTTTCCCTCTGGTTTTCCTACAAGAAGCTTTCATTCCTCATTCGTACCACATGTCCTGCCCATCGCAGTCTACGAGACTTATATCTGACTTCTTATAAAGACCATGTAGTTCACTGTTATGTAATCTTCTCCATTCACCTGTTTGTTCATCTCTTTGGTCAACAGATTTTCCTAAGAACTTCATTCCCAAATACTCGTAATCTCCTTTCCTCCCTTAAAGTTAGTGTCCATGTTTTGCATCCACATAATATAACTGGTAGAATAATAGTTTTATATATTTTCAGTTTAACTTTTTTTTTAAAGAGTTGGGACGTCAAGAGTCACTGTAAAGGTACTAAGGTAATTCTGCTAAAATAGTTAGCAATAATCTGAGATGCAGATCTATCCAATTAAAACCACAGATACAGTAAAAGTGATAAAAACATGACAATAAACTTACCCAAATTGATCCCGACATATGTTTTGCCCTAGTGGTGTTTTTACTTTCGATGTTATATCCTGATGACGTCCTGTTCAAGGGCAAAACATGTGTCGGGATCAATTTGGGTATGTCTTATGTCTTGGTTTTATCACTTTTACTGTATCTGTGGTTTTAATTGGACAATCTGCATCTCAGATTGATTGCTGACACTTTAGCAAATTACTATTAAGGTATTTGTTTTATTTTGTGTATCATGTTATGCCTGATTCCATCAAGTAAATTAAATCAGCAAGTATAGCTGTTCGGGCTAAACTCTATATCAAACTTCACTCAAAATGTCTGGTTTAATCAACAGAGTAAATAACTTAATATTATTATTTCCACTAGCCTCATGGGCTAGTGGTCAGCATTTCTGACTACAGTTCATGAGATTCCGGGTTCAATTCCTGGTCAAACCATAGGAATTTTTCTTAAAGGGAATTATTCCTGTGGTTGCCCATGGTCTGGAATTTAGATTAAGTTTAGGTTAAGAACTCTTCTGGTGCTTCATTATCATTTATCACCCATCATATCATCAGGGTAATGTAACTCCGCCTTCCAGGTGCCCCAACCTAAGAAATGGTTTACAATTTTGCCAATGCCAGGGGAGAAAACCAGAAATATCATAAAAGACAACCTGGTGGCATTAGACAAAAAAACAATTTTTTAGGAAGAAAAATTAACATTTGGACCGGGACTCGAACCCTGGATCTCTAACTATGCACATTAGTATGATCCGATTACACCATCCAAACTCCGATACTGTCCGCTACTTCTATTCAAAGTATTTTTATTGAGAATTTATGCATTACTTTTAAGTGGTAAAGCTTCACTATTTGATGTTATATATTAATTAACACTTTCCAGAATTGCACATAGTTTTATTTTAAAAAGTTAAGAGATACAGAGTGTGAGTCCGGTCTGAACATTAATTTTTTTCTCTAAAATAAAACTATGTCCAATTCTGGAAAGTGTTAATTTAAAATACAACATCAAAATTTAATATTATGCCCCATTATATTGATATATGTACCAATACACACAGCCGGGCTAATAATATTGCATTAAACAAGGCTAAATTTATTTGGACGAATAAGGAAGTTCAGTATTGGTTTTCAGTTAGGGATAATATCAAGCTCTACCTTAAGAGTATTGTACTTTGAGTTAAGTTTTATTCTACACAATGTGGATTTTTTATTTTGGATGACAAGGCTAGATACATGCTTCAAAGTTAGAATGATTATCTCAGACAAACTATAATCATATTAACCAACTGAATAGTTTATCTAATACTACATATTCATTTTATTCTTGTGTCAAAAATTACTCTATGACACAGTTCCTGTAGATGAAATTTCTTTATTAGAAAAAGGTTTAAAGTACAATAAGAAACCAAGACTGTCCCAGAATCGCTCGAAACTTTGGCAGTAGATTAACAAGATGATACCGTTATGTATCAGATAGCGGTTCAAATTAAAAAAAAGTTTTTGTTTCCCCAGCCATTCGTAATTACTCAGAAATAAATCAGTAAAACACAGTTTAGTCAAGATATTTGAGTTTGTATTTTTTATAACATTCTTACCTCATATGGTTTTGTCAGACATATGTTTCAAAGCTGTTGCTTCATCGTCAGCGGTTGTACATTGTTGCTGACGATGGAGCAACAGCTTTAAAACATATGTCCGACAAAACAACCATATGAGGTAAGGATGTTATAAAAAAATACAAACTCAAATATCAAATTAAACCTCATAATGTTACTTCCTAATGATTAGTCAAGAGTATATTTACCTTCAAAGTTTGGCATACAGATAAAAAAAGCAGGTACATTGTATAATGAAAAGTCTGTTTTCTAGTTTTCATTGAAGAGTAACTTACCTGTTTTTTATAACCCTTCATATATTAATTATAAGCTATTACTGGTATTTAATAGAATCATTAAATAAATATTGTTGATATAATAAATTTAGAATTTTTAGTCCTATTAACAATATGATTAACAATGAATCATATCTGGTCCAAGAAAACATTGTTTTAAAAGGGTATCATTTAGTATGATTATAAAAATATTCTTCTATATAAAAATTAAAAGTCGGCCACAGTGGTCTAGTGGTTATGTTTTTTGCCTCTAGTCCCAGGTCGTGGGTTCAAACCTAGAGAGATCGATGTATTTTTAGGATGGAAAAATCCAAGGGACAAGTCTTCCAGGAGGGACTTTAAGCCATGGGTTCCAAGTCTGAATAATTTCAGATTCGTGAAAGAATCACAATGCCTCTGTGCAAAATTTAACTGACCTTCATCCATCCAAATAATACCTTAGTTCCCTGCTAGATGTATCGCTGAGCAAATGTGCTAACAACATGTCACTCATTGACATCTGTAGGTAAAAAGCGTAATTAAATTAACATGGTTAAGAAACTCCCGCTAGGGAGACTTGTGTCCCCATGCTGAGCATATACATAAACATTAAAAAGTGTAAATTATTTTTAAAAGTAATTGAGAATTGTTCAACTTTAGTCTTAACACAATTATATTTTTGACTAATTTTATTTCTGAAATTCCAGTTTCACTTGCAGAAAAACTGAAATATCTGCCTCTAAGTTGAAGATAATTATCTTCTTACTCCATAGTTTTGTTCACTATCAAGTTACTTGCATGCATTATAGTAAGCTGACAGAACATATTCCACTAATTTTAGATTGACATTTTTATATTAAAATCCTACACTGTGGTCGAATTGTGTAAGGCTATAGTCCAGAGTTATAGGACATGCATTGGTTTGAGTTCCCAGAAGAGCAAAACATTTTTTCATGGAATTTCAGCCAATGTATATGAAAGTGGTGCTAACCCATCATCTTAAAGAATTTAGTTATATACCTTCCTAATTATATAGATGCTAAAACATGGTCTCTTACTTTAAGGAAGGAGAAAAAAATATGAGTATTTGAGAATAAAGTGGTTAGGAAAATTATTGAAGAACCAGAAAGACACTTGCTCCCAGTGATGTTAATTCCGATTGAGGGTCTTTCCACTTTTCAGCGGTTGCCCTTTTACCAGCCGGCTGCTGGCCCTTCACATCCACATGTGTCAATCACAGAGGTAGATGATCAACAGCCAGTGTAGGGGTGACATGTGGTTAGCATGTCGAGTCCCCCAGCCATTATAGCTGGTTCCTCAACCTGGAGCCGCTACTTATTGTAGCTACCCAATTGCCTCACGATGCTGGGTGGGCACCGGTCCCATACTGGCCGAAATACCATGAGAAAATTTCTTCCCCCATGGAGACTCGAACCAGCGCAAGTCCCGTAGCTCTGCGCCAAGGCTTCCTACCTTAACCGCTCGGCTACGGCGCGGGACAGTGATGTTAATTAAGACCCCAATTTGTGGCATGATGTTCACAATCACTAAATTGCATATTATTTGTAAATAAGAAGCAAATAAATCCACTTAAAATTTAATTAATAAATACAGTAAAGAGAAAGAATGAAATTAAACATAGGTTCAATTCTGGAAACGCATGCTATTATGCTTTACAGGGATTCATCATCCTAACTTCTCTCAAAAATGTTAAAATAAAAATATATAAAACTGTTATTCTTCCAGTTGTATTATATGAATAATGTACAGGACATTTGGCACAAATGGGGAAAGAATGAGGGGCACAGAAAACTAGAGGCAAAATGCCCAGTAGGTAGGCCAAGAATGAAGTGGAAAAATGTTAATCATGATTTGAGGGAGATGAATTATATAGTGGATGATTGGAAAACATTAACTCGGGATAGGGATGTATGGAGAACTTATCTTCACACAGGCATGAACCTCCAGATTTGATAGGGCCAGTGAGTTCAGTGAGTAACAGTTTTAAGTTGAAAAAACCACTGTAATATCTGGGCATTTGACAAGCTGACGTATGTAATCCCTATACTGGCTAAATATTCATACACTTTTATGAGTTTATGACTAACACATGTGGATTGAACCCAGCAGTACCTTCTAGACCTGTTATGCCAGGGAGCTAGAAAAGGTTTTTACTATTAATCCTAATTTTAACTTACTGACTACTTAATTGTTAATGAGTTGTATATTTTGACTCGCCTCATATTTCTTGATTTTTATGCAGACTGGTTTCGTTGCATCTGTGTAAAGTTCTCGATGCATTACAACTCAGGTGATCAGTTGTAATGTATTGAGAATGTCACACAGACATGATGAAACCTGTCTGCATAAAAATCAAGAAATATGAGGTGAGTCAAAATATACAACTCACTAACAATTAAAAGAAACCTCATAGAGTTATTTCCTACATATATTCAATTATTGACTACTTGTTCTTTATCCATTGTAGAACAGGCAAGTATTCTAGGAAAATTACTTTTTTTTAGGAATCATACTATTTATTTAGGTAAATTTTTACCATTTACCTCATATATGAGGTGAATGATAAATATTTACGTAAATAAATTTCAGGAAAAACCCTTATTTTAAGATGTATAAGAATTCACCACTGTACATAGCTTTCAAATGTTACTATATTTCACAATACAGCTCTCATGAAGTTAGCTTGTATTACCGTGCTATGTGAATATGTTAAGATTTTGCCAAACAGTTGCTAAAAAAGAGTAAAATAAATAATCCATGGCTGGTTGGTGATATTTTAAAAGGAGTATGAATTATAAGATTTTAGGGTTTCTTCTTAGAAAAGTTTATCATTAAAATATGTGGCTGATATGGTATTAGAAAGGTTTTATTACAGATATCAATAAAAACTCTGTAAGGTTGCAAGCTATAAAATTCATAATATTTAATTTTTAAAACTTACAATAAATATATTATATAAATAAAAGCTTATATATATATATACTATAAAAACAATATTTAATTTAAATAAATAATAAAACAATAAATTATTTTAAGTTTTAAATCATTAAGACTATAAAATTTAAAAAAAATAATGATTTTAAAAATTAACAAACACAGAACTGCTCATACACAGACAGTCTTGAATATTGCATGTTTACAACATCCAATGTTAAATAATGATGGTAACCCCATGTATAAATTAACAAATGTTTCTTCCACACATTTTCCTGCCTATATGACCATAATGCTGCATATGACATTTCTGGTGTTAGGAAAAATAATATGTTAAAATAAAATTTAAAGAATACTTCAAATATGAATTAATGAGCCAGTTGTCATAATGTCGATTGAAAATGAGAGAGACGTTTCTCTTGAAAACTAGTTCCCGTGTTTACAGAAAACATTAAATATGAGGTAAGATGTAAAAAATGACTCATTAATTTATGAATTAAGAACCTCATAATGTTATTTCCCATATTTAACTATGAAAAAAACTATCTTCTTTTATCTCAGCCAATAAAAAAGTTGATTTTAAGTAAAGATTTTCAGCAATATAAATACACCATTCTACCAACCAGTGAATTTGACATGCTTTCTAATATTGTTCATTTTTAAAAATTAACTTTTATATAAATTTCACCAGAATTGTCGAATAAAATATTGCAGAATAAACAGAACTTGAGTAGTATTCTCCTATTTGTACACATTGTGTTTTGTAGTTCTAACCTCAATCCTCTACAAGTTCCACTCGGTACCTATAGAAGTGGATGGACAAAAAATAGAGGTTGAAGTAAGAGTTGCCAAATTTCATTGTAGATATCTACTATATTTGATTATTAAATTTAATAATGTATTAATGGAGCTGTTTTATACTAATTCACACATTTTCAGTTCTGTTAACCGAATTTAGGCTAAATGATGAATTTTGACTGCTATTGCTTGTATTAAGGTGGATATTTAACTCAATTCTTGGCCCTACATGAATTTCAGATGAATCAGATATGGTAACGTCATAAGCACTTGTAACATTCTTATTCATTATGCCACTGTTAGAATCACTTTTACTGCTAATACTTTGTGTTACTGCCTTAATAATTTCATTTTGATTTTCTTCGCTCAATACCATCTTATATACACTATCTCTTAATTCAGGAGAAGTCTTTTCATCATTTATTTTCAACTTCCAATGTGAATCTAAATCTTGTCCACTAACTGAAAGTTTTCTTTTGACATATTTTTGTACGATTCTTCCTATTAAATCTTTATAAAATAAATGTCTTTTTTGTTCAGCATTTCTTTCTTTAAGAACACGAATTTTACGAACATTTTCAGTAAATGTAGCTTGCACACGGTGTGAAAGACTTCCTGGAATAGTAGGATCCAAACCAGACACTCCTGAAAGAGCTAAACCTAACTTGTGTCTACCATGTGGAAAAACAGGCACACATTTTTCTCTGTTCCATCTCATAGTTTCCCACAGCTGTTGATATACTGCACCATTTTGGACTCGTAAATGCAAAGAATCTTTTTTGTAATTTTCTGTATGATAGAAAAATACTTTTGTACTTCTTTCTATCATAGTTTCATACTGTGAAAAAATATCTCCACCTAAAGTAGTAATGCTGGCATCCAGCAACATACAACCTTTCAAATTGTATTTCTTACAGAAATCTGATCTGAACGATAAAGCTTCTTCATAATCTGCGTCACAAGTTATGATACAGAAATCATAAAATTCTAAAGAGCACAATTTATTTAGTTCAATTTCAGCTTCATTTTTTATAATAAGCATTTCTTCTTCAGAAAATGAATAATTTAAATTTTGATGCACTGTTTTTAAATATTCCATTTCAAAATTCAATAATTTTACAGCATCCAATTCTGTATTATTAACAGGTTTAGCACATATTGCATCACATGTTCCTTCACTCATCACAGTATCATCTACAGACATTTCCACTGATTTTGACTGTTTATTTTTGTAAAAATCTTGCATGGTACAAGACATGCTACTGTCACTGGTTATTTGTGTCATGTCAAAAGTGTCCTGTAAAACTTAGACAATACAGCACATCCATCAGTAGACAAATCTAAATTTTCCACCTGGCCTTCAATTGGCACTGCAAATACATTTTGTTGTAACCCAGCATCAATCTGCTGTGAATTCACAGAGCACTCAGCGATATTTTCGTGCGTATGTCTTAAAGGATTTCTCATTGTAGATCTAGTTGGAATTAGTTTTCTGCACCATTTGAGAAATTTTCTTTCCATTTTATTAAAGGAGCCATTGAAAATGTGTTGAAAATTACTCCAGTCTTCAATTTTCTGAAAATTAAAATTATATGCTATTTCAAAACGTATGAAAATGTAATATTCTGTTTCAATACAATTAACAACCACAAATTTTTTTAAACACTAATAATAAAACTTACTGTATTAATGACCAAATGAAAAAGGCTAAAATGTGGTAAATATGCCCCTATTTACAAGTAAATTCTGATTTATTTGCAGAGGAACTTCTTTCAGGTATCACTCATCCCAATCGCTTAAACACTCCAATATCATATTGTATATTTTAATTTATTTTGAGTTGTATTTTGACTCACCTCATATTTCTTGACTCCTTCAGAGTCAAAATAAATTAAAATAAAGCTCATAGTGTTATTTCCTACCTACATACCTTCATATTGTATATTCTAAGCTCATATATAACTTGATTCATAAAAATCGTATAAAAATATAGGTCTAATGTAATTTAATTATTATATTGTTATAAAGACACACCAGATCTTGTCATGTTCAACTTTTGTAGGGAACATTACAAAATACATTTTTTAAAAATAACTCTTACGCTACAAATGTACTGAAAAACAATATATAATATTATAATGATATTGTGAAATGAAAAATTTATGTGTGAACCAGGAATCGAACCGTGGACCTCTGGTTCTCCAGACTAGTGTGCAGCCCACTACACCATTCCACACCTGGCACAAACACCAACAATTCTTTCCACATATACAAATCTATAATTCTCGTTTTGTCCGCTGTCCGGTGGACGACACTGCCATCGCCAATGGCCGGCTTTGTTTAGAAGTATCTATATTTGAGAATTTTACAGCACCACTTTTTATAAGAAGTAAACGATGTTATTTAACATTTTCTAATACTGTTATTTTAACACAGTTCCAATATACGAGTAGATACTTCTAAACGAAGCCGGCTGTTGACGATGGCAGTGTCATCTACCTGGCAGCGGACGAAATGAGAATTATAGATTTGTATATGTGGAAAGAATTGTTGGTGTTTGTGCCAGATGTGGAATGCTATAGTGGGCTGCATACTAGTTTGGAGAACTAGAGGTCCACGGTTTGATTCCTGGTTCACACATTAATTTTTCTTTTCACAATATCATTATAATATTATAATATGGTCCATTATTGGAACTGTGTTAAAATAACAGTATGGAAAATGTTAAATAAAAACAATATAGCAAAAAATATTTGAAGAATTTTAGAACCACATGTTTCTTGTGTGAATGCTAATTTTATAAGATGTCAGCATATGTTCCAAAATCCAATTAGTACACATTGTAGCATAAAATAATGTGCAAGCTTTTATTAAAATCAAATACAGTTACTTGAATACAACAGAATCAGAATAAATGGAAGTGGTCAGGTCACAGTTGCTATACCTTCCCTTCTATATATGGGAGTCTTTTTCATGCTAACTTGTGCTTACCAGTACCGGTACTCAAAAAGCTAAATTTTTTTGTAATTGAATTATTACATGTATTCTGGATCATTAATTAATATTATTGGAGTCAACTTAACTTTCAAAATTAAACATTTATTTCTAATTAATCTCAGTTTTAAGATATGTTTTCTGTTCAAAAGATTCTCTGAATTATACATACATCCTACAATTGCAATGTTTCTAATTTTATAACATCTGTACCAAATGAAATGTAAATTTTTCAAAAAAGAAATTAAACTAATACCATAATCTGAAATGGGGACACAATACACTAATCTAAGAGTTGCTCCAATGTTCTAGATGTTACCATTCTTGCATCTGACTTGATGGATTTCTCAGGGCGTAAGAATCCTGAGTATGGTTTCTTTTGGAAGAAAAGTAATGCCTTGAATCCCATGTCATATAATTACACGCATAAAAAATCCTCTGAACAAAATTTGTTAGCATTTTCACATCCAGCATTGAACTGGCATGAGTTATTAAAAAGTATCTTTAAATAAAATGTTATCAAGAATTAAACCTCATAGTGTTCTTTCCCTGTGAAAGTTAAATAAAAAAAATGTTATCACTTCCATCTCTAACCTAGAGGTCTGCTTCATAGGCCCTTAATGAGAATATAATGCTGATGTGTTATATATAATTATACTCTAATATAAATTTAAGATTTCAAAAATTTTTAAGAATCTGCTCAATATTATATATATGTATATATAATTTATCCTTCAATGAGAAGTGTTAAATTAATAATAAAAATCGTCAATAGAAGCCCTACTGGCTATAAAGTAGTGTTAAATTCCCAATAAATGTCTTCTTAACTAAGAAGCCGCCATTTGCAAAGATAGAAGCCATGGTTTCAAGCATTTGGCGCGAGGGAATTACAACGTACATAAGAGAAAAATTTGCATCTAGATCGTAACTCGCCTCGTAGCCTCGGTAGCTCAGTTGGTAGAGCACTTGGCCCGGAAAGCCAAGGGTCCCGGGTTCGAGTCCCGGTCTAGGCGAAAATTTTTCTCTTCAAATATATGTATATATATTTTTTTTTTATTTTCTCAAGTTATTCTTATAGCTATCTTCTTTTCTTCTCTATATAGAATTAGCAAAGAAAATCCCACATGTCATATGGAAGGAAAGTGTTCAAACATTTTACAATAACAATATAGCATATTGGCAATTACACAATTATAGTTATTATTAGTATTTCCATACTTGTTTTTCAGTTTAGTAATTTATGATTTCTGATATTATGAAATCACAATATACCAAAATTTATACTTAATGTAAAATAATGTTCTGAAAGCTTTTAGAAATTTTCAATAAGCTCTTTCTTATTCACTACCACCTAACCTAAATAGGCTAATCCCTAAGTTTTTTTTTCTTTTGAAGCTTTTGAAAAAATGTACCTGCAGCAATACTATGGCAATAACCACAGCGATATACTAAAAAAACAAGACCTATATATTAATATAATAAATTTGGGAATTTTTAACATTATGAGGTTTAATTCATAAGAATTAAATGAGTCGTGATTTCTTCTTACCTCATATTTCTATGTTTTTTAAACACAGCACTGCAGTATCAGCGACCATCGTCACCATCCTCAGCTGTTTTCACGACTGTCAATTTTTTCTTTTGGCAGTTTGGATAATTACCGGCAAAAGAAAAAATTGACAGTTGTGAAAACAGCTGAGGATGGTGACGATGGTCGTTGATACTGCAGTGCTGTGTTTAAAAAAAACATAGAAGTATGAGGTAAGAAGAAATCACTATTCATTTAATTCTTATCTATACATTAATTACTCCTCTTTAATAAACAATACCTTGCCTTCATCTTGATCTAGACAGTAAGCTTAAATATTGTAAACTTTGTATGTTGTCACCATTATTTTCCTAAATGTATTAATAAAATCCTGTATGCTATTGACCTGCTAAAATAATTTTAATTTTGCTGCAGCTGTATTTTTTATATCAGTTTGCATAGAAATGAAACATCCTTATGTAAGAAATGAAACACAAAAATAATGCTCATTTTTTAATTCTTACCCTGCAAACTTTCTGTTTCCTATAAAAAATTGATGTTTAGAGGCTTAATGAGTGTTAAATTTTTCTGCTAGCTTCTTGCTATTTCATATTTCTTTTCCATTTACTACAAAAGTTCTTGATTTCTAGATGAGAATTTATTTAGTTTGTTTATAAACTGATAGACTTTTATTGGGAAAAATTAATTAAATACATTATTCTTGGCTTTAGTAATGTTTAGTCAAAGTTGTGCTGTTGTTTTTTCTCCACTGAATTATGTCTTCTTGCTTGTGTGTATTTTCTGTTTTTTTGTCTTGCTGCATCTCTTGACTTTTTTAATGACTGAAAATGCGAGTTGCAGAAATGTTTACATTTGATCTGGTGTCCTCTTGTGACTTTTTTTTTTTTTTTTTTGCTGTGTTCATGATGGTATAGAATTCTTTAATCATCTTAATTGGTGTATCTTCCAGGTTAATATCATTTACCTTCCTATCTGTATCATCTTTAAATTTCTGAAATCTGCTTTTTGGAAGTTCAAAGAAATTTTGGTTGTCTGGTCATTACAATGTCTTCCCATGTTTATTGATAATATTACTGCTACCTGGATCTTCTATTACTTCTCTCTCAGTTTGATAAGATATTTGTGAGGCCACCAGAGCTAATTCTGGAGTTGTTGCTCCTATATGGTGTAGGAAGGTTGGGATCTCATGTGGATTAAAGATCAGATAAATATTGTTGGTACCGGTATTTAATAATTATTCTACCTCTTTACCTGCATCATTTCTATACTTACAACCCATAATGGTGATGTCTCATATTAGAATTGTTGTTTTGTTATGTTTAGATTATCCAGGTTTATATGTTTATTTTTTGGAGGACTGTATATTCCATTTTCTTTGTGAAGCATAGACAGTTATGTTATTCATTTTGCACTACCCAGGGAATATGTACGACTTAGAGAATGTCACATAACTTTGTCTCTACTCATTTGAGAAGCAAGAAGGAAAATTGATTAAATGATCCCACATGCAGCCATTAGAAAACAACAACAAATTAATGAATTACTATTCAAACTCTGAATTATTTTCATCAAGAAGCTTCAAATGGGCATTATTGTAGGCAATTTTTTTTCGAAGTCTGGAGGGCACCACATGGAGGTACCATTCTGTGAAATATGCTCTGTATGCTGATGACCTATGGTTACTTGTACCAAGAAAACATCTTGCCTTAACCACTTGGCTATGGCATGGGAAGGATGAAATTATTAAAGAATTTAAAAAGTTTAAGTTAGAAAAGGGATTAAAATAGGCAACAAAGAGCTGAAATTAATAAACTATACTGATGACACAGTTCTAATTAGCACAAAGTGAAGATGATTTACAAATACTATTGCACAAATTTAGAATCATTGCAACAAAATATAACATGAAAATCTTAATAAACAAAACCAAATTAATGGCAATATCCAAGGACCCACACCCTGTGTTAAATTAGAAATTGAAGCAAAAAGTATAGAATAGGTCATGAAATTCAAACATTTAGGAATAGAAATTAATAGCAGCAACAGAACAATATATTAAATTCTCTATCAAGCAAATAATGCATACAAAATATTGGATGTTTAAACAATACTGTTTGAAAAAAAAAAAGTTAAGAATGGAAACAAAAGTAAGAATTTAAAAATCTGCCATAAGACCAGTTCTAACATATGGTTGTGAATACCAAACAGAAACTCAAAAAACAAAACAAATTAATGATGCAACTGAAATAGAAGTTTAAGGAAAATCGTAGGAAAATTGCTGAGAGAGAAAATTCGCAGCTCTGTTATTAGAGAAGAATGTGGAATTGAAGGTATAAACCTCTGGATAAATTAGAGAAGACTAAATTGGAACAATCACATAGATAGAATGGAGAACAATAGATTAGTAAAGAAAGAATGTAACTGAACATCTCAGCAGAAAAGGCCTTTAGGAAGACCATAACTATGATGGAAGGACATCACCATACCCCGGACCTGAAGTGAATGAACATGCAATAAGCTGCCAGGTTTAATGTGTAGAGGAAGAAAAATTCTGATTATAATGTCCTTTGGAAGGGAAGTAAAGCCATAGGTCTCACATGTCGTAGATTTACAGTACATAAAAAAATTTCAAGCCTGAAATAAGATGCTCCTAAATTAATTAGTATTTTGATTGAGGATTCTTTGCCAGTCCACCTACATTAGTCACTGTTAAAACAAAATAGCCAATTTTTTTTATGTGCACCAGGTTATCCAATAAACTGTAAACTAATCTGGTGTACACTAACTCATTTTCTCAACTAATGAAAAATAAATTACAGATGGACTCCTAGCATAGAATAGCCTTTTGGGGCTCAACTTTAGATTACCTTACCCTTGATTTTCCAGTATATTCTTGTAATACTGTTCCTTTACATACTTCTTGCTTTACTAACATTTTGTAACATTTTAAATGTTATGCAACAATACTTATATATTACAATTATTAAATATTTATCTATGTATGCAATGATTTCTTCGAACTTTTGCTGAATCGTCAAGTGCATGTGGCAAGCACTTAATGGAAATTCTGCTAAATGGTTGAGATATCAGTGAAATCAGAATGACCAATATTCAGAAATATATGTTAAGAAATGGATGTTCACTCACTTAGGCCAGTATTCAGAAACCAATCTTTACGTAAAGAGCGACTCTTTCCCCAGGTTTAATGAATACTCTCTATGTCATAGAGAGGGGGAAAGAGTTGCTCTTTGCATAAAGATTGGTTTCTGAATACCAGCCTTAATTTTGTTAGGTTCCAAAGGGAAAAGTTAGTGTACATCAGATTAGTGTAGACTTCATTCAATAATATGCATGTAATTTTTTTGTTAGGTTAGAATGGAGTAAGTTGGTGTATGTCCATTTCTAACGAACAATTTGGAATTTACTGTGAAGGTTGATCATATTGATTTCACAGCTAAGTGGTTCCAACTAGCGACAGCTCTATAAAATTTCTGTACGACTTCACAGATATGGTTCCATCTAGCGACAACTCTATAAACTTTTGCGCATGTGCACTGTTATTTTATAGGACTTTGAAAAGAAAACAAAGTTTTTCCACTTCTTTATTTGACGACGCTATTATGCCCAAATTTGAATTATAATGCTAATGATTTGAGATAGGGCCTATTAAAGAGCGTCGTTAAATCAAAAAATAATGTACAACGCACGTTTGTGAAGTGTTTTACAGAATCTCGGAAATTAAAAACCTCGTTCGGTTTTTAAACATTTTCCTCGATTCTGTAAATACCGTTTCCAAACCTTGCATCGTAATATATTGTAAGTTCATTTGTAAAACATTCACTTAACTAACCTTTCACCTTCCTTACTACTAATCCTAAACATTTTCGACTGATGAAAGACAACTGTCACCATTTGTATTATAAAATATCAACTGGCAGATGTTTTCTTTCGTATCATTCATCTCTGTTGACAGAACGGATATTTGTTAAATTAATTTGTCAACATCCTGATAACTCATCATTTCCTTTTTACGCACTTGAATAAAGAACTTACCATTCATATTAATTTTCTAGTAACACTGGAACAACATCCGTATACTTTTTTTTTTTTTACTATTACGACACCATAACACCATTCGTTCTCTATGACCATAACCCCATTATCATAAAAATAACAAAATGTCATCTCACACAATAAAGACCATAGAGATTGAGACTCGTTCTCTTATGATCAAGACCAAAACAAGACTTCGATAACTTAATTAATTATGGTGCAACCAGTGCCCTCTGTCATGCACATGTTCCGACATGTTCTATGAATTAATTTCATGGAATAATATTATTACTCCATGCTAGTTTTATCCCAGGGATTAGTCGGGTTTTATCCAAGATGACAACAATTGCCAACGTATTGAATATATTTGAGTAAGAATCTTATTAGGGTGGAAAATATTTCTGAGCTTTCCACTTATTACTGTCGCATTATAATATTGAGTTACCTGTTAAAATGCGGTGGATGATTATATCTGTATAATTGTACATTACTTTATGTTATAAAAAAATATGTAAAGATTTCTTGTAGATTTTGTTTTGCTAGTTGTTGGTGTCACTGTTTAGTTTCTAGTACATCGTTCTCTATGCTTATGAAAGTATTGTATTTGTAGGTCGTTGTAGGTTATGTTTTAATGAAGTTAATCGTACCATGTTGTATAAGTAGATCACATAAATCAAGAAAATTATACATTTCAAGTTGATAAATCTTAATCCGACATCGACACTTAAAATAATGGGAAAGCTAAATGTTACATTGTTACGTTATTTAACCAAGGAAGATTTCAGAGTTCTCACAGCGGTAAGTTCATGGAAGTAAAGTAAAGTGATCCCACAACTAAATTATAATCAGTTTAAAATTTTGTAATCGTATGTTTTTTCTGTTTCGTTTTTAACATATGATGCTGGATTGTAAAGATGAATTAAATAAATTGTCAGCCCTGCGTGACAGCCGCCTTTCCCCCCAGAACAAGCGTCTGGTACTCATTTACGTTAGAGGTTGAGTCGACTTCAGGGCCACGGTGCCACCAGAAGGTTTCAGTTTAAAAATCCGGCTGTTGTACACTTCAGGTCGCAAAAATTTTTCAATTTAATATCTTATTCCGCTGATGCACTAAACACTTTTAAACACGTTTAAAACATTTTGCAACACTTTTAAACACATTTTAAACATCTTCCAATGTTGCAACAATCTTTTTTTATATATTATATATTTACGTAAAACATGGTCGTGCTACATTGCTTACTGCTATTTTCCCTCTTCCTATGTTGTTCCAGCGTTGCCACCATCAACAACCCAAAATACTCCAGATGTTGCCAACCATTTCCACGTTCCCTGGATTTCACCTATGTTCGAGTAATTGATTTGTGTTACAGTAATTGATTTAGGTTTGGTTAGCTTTTAGTCTATTTTTCCTAAAAATGAATAGGAAAAAGTTTGAAAGAACTTTAGTTTACCTTCTGTAATAAATTTTCCAAGTCCTACAGAATAACAGTGTGCATGTGCAAAAGTTTAAAGACTTGTTGCTACATGGAACCACATATTTGTGAAGTCTTACAGAAAGTTTATAGAGTTGTCGCTAGATGGTACCATCCATCCATCCATCCATCCATAGTAATTCTGCCCGAGGGCAGGTCTTTCATTGCAATCATAGCATTTTCATGCTATGCTTTGCAGCTTTACTAGGGAATTGTAGGTGTGGTAGCTTCCCGTTGCTTTCCACACTGGTGAAGGATGATGATGATGGCCATATGATTTCGGGGACCGTTTGGGCCTTAAAAGTTTTCCTGACATTTGTCTTACAGGTGAGGAAAAACCCTGATAAAAACCTCACCCAGAAAAACTGTCCCGACCGGGGATCGCTACGTGACAAGGCAGCACGCTACCTCGAGACCACAGCGGTGGTACCATATATCTGTAAAATCGGTATGACCAACCTTTGCAATAAATTCCCTAACCTAACAAAATAAATTACATGTATATTATTTAATGATGTATATACTAATTTGTCCCATCGAAACCTAACAAAATAAAATGAGTAAACATTCATTTCTCAAAATATATTTCAAATGTTGGTCATTCCAATTTCTTAGATATCTCTGCTATGTAGCTTAAGTTTTTTAAGCATTTGCGCATGTTTACAATGATTCTGCAGAACTTTGAAGAAATCATTGCATGCATAGATAAATTTGTTGCAGTATCATTCTGATGGAGTCTCCAGGGTTCTTTGCTTTATCTCAGTTGTGTTGTGGTGGCAATTTTCATTTTTTGTTAGTCTCTTTTTTATATATTAAATAGATCTCAGTGAAAGTTAATTGTTCTGTTTCTGATAAAGTTTCTTTGTTCTCTTCTTTTGCCAAACTGTGCTATTTCATTATCCTGAATACCCACATCTGATGGAATCCATTGAAAATGTATTTCAGATTTTTGAGATAGTTTTTTTCAGTTGTTTCAATATGTTTATCCCATAATAAATTTGGGAATTTTTAACATTATGAGGTTTTATTAATAAGAATTAAATGAATCGTGGAATTCTTCTTACCTCATACTTCTATGTTTTTTCATGAAAACAACTGAGAATGGTGACAATGGTCGCTGATACTGCAGTGCTGTGTTTAAAAAAACATTGAAGTATGAGGTAAGAAGAATTCACGATTCATTTAATTCTTATATTTATCCCAGTTCAGTTATTAAGTTTTCTTTTCATATTATGTTTATTACGTTGCATCATGAACATCCTGGTAGCACAAAGATTTTTTGATGTTATATTTTAAATTAACACTTTCCAGAATTGGATGTAGTTTTATTTTAGAAAGAAAAATTAACGTTCAAACCAGGACTCGAATCCTGGATCTCTGACTCTGCGAGTTAGTATAACCGTTACACCATTTGAACTAAAGATGTAAGGTTCCAGATGTGTGTTGAATCTGTATTCCTTGCAATGGATTTTAAAACACTATCTATTTGCTATCAATTCTGATCTATATACTGATCTCAATTTTATTTTTTTTTTGTCCCTTTTTCAAAACTCCGCTGCTTATATATCCAAACTCATCCTTACTACCATCCGTGTATATTTTTATAGCATTCTTAGGTATCATACTTTTAGTTTCTAGAGCTAGTTGTTTAAGATATTCAGGGTGCTGTTTTTTGTTAGCAATTTGTTACAAATTTGGGCAAAATATACTTTGGTAATTCTGTATGTGGTAAGAAAAGTATTAGAAAGGTATGTATTTGTAACCTTACCTGTCCATAAATTGATTTTTGTAAATTATACCAAAAGGGGAGTCCTTTTTTAATCTGATCAGTAAGTAAATGAGTAAATTATTATTTTAAACAGAACATTAAAATAATTAAACTGTAATTTAATGTCATAGTGGCATCACTATGTTTAGAGGTTATACTAATTAACTTAATGAAATTTGGCGAATGAAAAGTGGCTCCTTTCTACACAGTTACCAAAATTTCTTAAAAACCTGATCATTCTCTAACACAAAAAACTTTTACCACTCTATACTGTTCCTGAATTCTCAAATGATAATTTTCTTGGCCATTATAGTGCAAATGGTTTGATATGTATGGTACAACAGACCACAGGTTGCAAACTGTTTTGATTCTTATTGCCTATTTTCAATTAGATCTCATATTGCCAAACTTTTTTTTTGTGTTGTGACATCTACCAATATAGTTTTGAAAATAAAAATTAATGCTCGAACCCTGGACCTGTGGTTCTAGCACCAATATGCAGTCCATTACACCATTCAACTCACAATACAAACGTCAAAATTTCTTTCCTCGTATACATTTCCCTTATCATCCGAAGGCAGATAGACGCTGTCGATAGCCAATGGACGGCTTCTATTTAAGAAGTATTTTAAATGAGAATTTTACACTACCTTTTCAAGCAGTAAAGCTTAATATTGCAATGTTAAATCTAAATATTAATATTTTCTATTACTGGACAATATTATTTTGAAAGAAAAATTAAATTAAAATTTTACACAACCTTATTTAAGCAGTAAAGCTTAATAGTTTGATGTTATATTTAAATATTAATACCTTCCAAAACTGGACAATATTATTTTGAAAAGAAAAATTAATTCTTGAACCTCTGACCTCTAGTTCTTTGCAGCAGTATGCAGTCCATTACACCATTCAAGACATGATACAAATGTCAACATTTCTTACCTCATATACAATTCTCTAATTTTCCCAACGCAGATAGACATTACCTCATCGAAAAATTCTTTCCTTTCCAAAGTATGACGAAATACTACTGAAAATTTTGAAGTTATCCCTCAAAATCTGTAGGAAGCTTTGGGCATTTGTTGTATGGCATCTTAGAGATAAGCCAGACTACTATATAAAACAATTCATTTATCCATGGCTAGCTTTGAACTCCTCTTTAGATATACCAAGAACTTCACCTTTCTCTTTTGCTTTACTTCATATGGTATCACTAATCACAGGTTGATCATTCTTCCTCCTTTCATGTACAATTTTCAAAACTTTTTTTTATTCAATGCCAAGATGTCTGTCTTTGTGAGGGCCAATGAATTTCTTTCTGGTAGGTTTAGTTACAAATATTGACAATTTCTGTTGCTGCCACATGCAAATGTTGCTCCCAGTTACATTGAACTCTCTTCCTGCCTTTGTATCGCCATTTTTTCATCATAAAGAATTACTTTACTACTTAAAAGAAGCATCATAAGATGTTCTCAGTGTGCTGTCCATTTCGAGACTAGTTACGGTAGTATCAGTAATTTAAATGTTGTATGCAATAATAGGTCAACAATTAATATTATCTAAGTTGATAATTGCAACCGTGCATTGTTACACAAGAAATGACAAGTTTGAATGAAAACAGTAAGCAACAGAACGGATTTTCATACAGCACCCTAGTTATGGGTGCTATGTTTGGACAAAAAAGTTACACATTAGATTTGTGTAAATACAGTACTTCTTGTACTTTGATATATATACACTAGTGTCCAAAATTAAAGCAACAAACTGAAATTTCATCTTTGGGGGTTTATTTTGCCAGAAAATAGTATAAACAAGTGATACGAAAGTATAAACAATCAGAAGAATAAAGAAAGTAAACAACTGTAACATTCGTGCATACCAGTAAAACAAAATGTCCCTTTTTTCAAAATTAGTGAATATCAAACACATCCAGAAAACAGGTTAGTGTGTTCAGTATTGGGTGTGACCACCTCTGGCAGCAATACAGGCTTCACAACGGCGTGGCATGTTGCGAATAATGTCATCAATCTCATTTTGAGGCAATAATGCCCATTCTTCCTGCAGAGCAACTCGCAAGGCCTGGTGAGTGGTTGATGGATATTCACGTGAAGCAACTCATCTCCCTAGTGCATCCCAGACATGCTCTATAGGATTAAAATCGGGAGAGCGAGCAGGCCAATCCTCATGCGTGCAATATCTTCAGTTTCCAGGAACTCATCAACCACCTGTGTTCTATGAGGATGAGCATTATCATCCATCAGTAAGAAGTCTGGGCCCACAGGACTGCAAAACAACCGCACATGAGGTGCCAAAATCTCGTCACGATACCTGACACCAGTTAAACCTTGTCGATGTACCCATACAATTTCATGAAGAGGTGTTTGAGTAGTCAACAGAATTCCTGCCCACACCATTATTGAGTCACCTCCAAATTGGTCTCTTTCCACAATGTTTGAGTCTCAAAATCGTGTTCCAGGTTCTCTACAAATGCAAATTCGTCGAGAATCATTTTCAAGACTAAATCTGGACTTGTCTGTGAAGAGAATATTGGCCCACTTTTCGATCGTGCAGTTGGCATGTTGATGACTCCACTCTAGACGGTCTCTTCTCTGAATACGCGTCAGGGGTACATATACAGCAGGTCTCCAACAATAAAGGCCTCTCTGTCGAAGCCGTCTGTACACTGTTTGCCTCGATACAACTGTTCCAGTGGATGTTGTGAGGTCAGATGCCAGTTGTCGTGCAGTACTACGGCGGTACCGTCTTGCCCTTAGAGCCAAATAACGGTCCTCTCTTTCCGATGTCACTCTTGGTCGTCCTTGCCCTGGTCTTCGGGATACATTTTCGGACTCTAAAAACTGTTGCCACATCCGAGAAATAACAGAACAATTCACATTAAACCATCTGGCCACATCAGCTTGATTCTGTCCTGCTTCCATTCTTCCTCTGGCCCTCCAACGAAGAGAATCTTCTAGGCGGCTTCTCTGTGCCATACTCTACCTGCAGTAAATGTTTTCACAGCAAACATTGATGTTGGACTAAGCAATAAACACTATAATGCAGTACCCTGTTTGATAGGTGCACTGACGTCATCGTTTGCATGGTTGTAAGATGACCGGAATGCTATCTGCAGTTCAGAACAGGACTGTACTGACATATGTTTACGTTTTATATGAATATGTAGTGAATTAGACATAGGAAGGAGAAATGCCAGTTTGTTGCTTTAATTTTGGACACTAGTGTGTGTGTGTGTGTGTGTGTGTATATATATATATATATATATATACATATATATATATATGGGTATGAAACTTGTATAAGCCTCATTAAATGCATATGCAGCTTTCTTGCTTTAATTGTATAAAACATATTACTTATAATCTTACCTTATAACATGTTGAAAGTGTTGTCTTTCCTGGGTTGTACAGGCATTTTATCTGGAAACAGCATTCTGGCTGACGAGAGTGAATTCTTCCATTGTAATGTTCCTGATTTCATTCTAAATGTTTTCATTTAGCTCCCCCAACATGTGAGGATTTGTAAAATAGAGTTCAGTAAATAAAAGTTAATCATGTAACATATGTTATTCTTATAAGGTGAGATTATATTTAATACAGTTAAAGTAGGGAAGCCATAAGCGCATCGAGGGTTCTGTAGTGGAGTGAAAACTCTGCTCGAGTGGTTACAACTTATGTAGATCCTATATAAATGTATATAAACACACACACACATGTTCCTCAGTCACTAATAAATTCCTACAATGGAATTCAGTTTCTTTGCTAATTTTTAAAAATTTAACTGTGTATCATGCCATCTGTGCTAAATCCCCATTTTCTTTACAAAAATAGATCACTTGCAAATTATTGTATATCTGGCTTAACGTGGCAAAGAGAGAATTGAGATATAAGGGTAGATCCTTCATCGCTTTTGCTCAGTTACAAAAGAAAGAACCCATGCTGTTGTCAGTTTTCGTCTTCCCCCTTACCCCTATTAACATCTGATGAAGAAATTCCGACAACACTGGTGCGATTGAGAGAAGTGAGTACAGCTATCTCTTTCTACAAATTTCTTGCAAAGTTAAGCCAGGTGAACTATAGTTGCACTATTCAGAAATGGTGGTAATTGCAGAGGTTTATGTCACTAGAGAAAGCATGGTATTTCTGTGTTCTAACAGATCTAATGGCGTATACCATTTAATTTTATCTGGCACTCACATATATTCCCAGAGTTATATTTCACTGTGTAATATTTTTAAAATGGTGGTTGTAGTGAACAAATTTAGTCTGTAGTTCTTGTGGTTATGTAATACATTATATACATTTTTTTTTTCATTTAAATTCATTGCTCACATAATACATTTTAACACAGCAAATAATAATAGTCTTAAAACAATTCAGGCACCTCATATAGACCTAACTTATAATAGCAATTGTTAACAATATGTGAAATTACTGTAATGATAACTCTTTTTTTCAGTTGTGTATCATAATTATGTATTTTATTTTGTTTTAGATTGAAATGGGGATGAAAAACCATGAATTGGTGCCTGGTGCCCTTGCAGCATCAATAGCCAATCTTCGACATGGAGGTGTTCACAAACTCTTGAAGGAGTTGTGCAAAAATCGATTAGTCAGCTATGAACGAGGAAAACATTGTATGTGCATAAATTTGTGGCTAGAAATTTGATTGTTTTAACAACCTCTGAAAACAAAAGAATGTTGGAAGGATATTATCAGTACAATAATTTCATTTTCTCACAGCATGAGATTATCTGATTTATGAGCCTTTTTCAGGAAGAATATTATAGTCACATCCATAAGGAAAATCGTTTATATAATAATTGTTACTTTGTTTAAGGCACTACAATAAGTATAGAGACTGTTATATTACAAGTAATGTGCATTACATGGATCATAAACAATACTATTTAACAATCATTAATTAGCACATGATAAAATGCATGCAGAAGAACTCCAACTTTCATTAATTTCAATTTCCTTCCTTCCTTCCTTCCTTCCTTCCTTCCTTCCTTCCTATTTGACACTACAAACCATTGTGAGTTTTGGTCTCCTTCACAATTTCCTCCATGATAAAATGCATGCAGAAGAACTCCAACTTTCATTAATTTAATTTCCTTCCTTCCTTCCTTCCTTCCTTCCTTCCTTCCTTCCTTCCTTCCTTCCTTCCTTCCTATTTGACACTACAAACCATTGTGAGTTTTGGTCTCCTTCACAATTTCCTCCATTCATCTCGATCCTGTACTTTCTCTTTCCATCCTCTTATTCCTATCTTTCTTAAATCTTGTTCCTCATCCTGCAGCCACCTCTTTCTCGGTCTTCCTCTCCTTCTTACTCCTATTATTTCATCATGTATTAATCATTTTGGTATTCTTCCATTCTTTCAACTTGTCCTATCCATCTCAATCTCAATGACTTGATGTATCTTACAAGATCTTCTCCTCTGAGTATATTATCAATTTCAATTAATTTCAATTTATCTTACATTAATTTAATTAATGTAAATTAATTTATTAATTACTAATATTACTTTATTAGGATATAGACATAAGAATAATCATAGTTATATCCTAAGTGTTGTAGGATTATTTCAGTATGTTTCAAATATAATTTTCTGAAAGCTTTGAAATATAACACTTATATAATTTGAAATTGTTACAGATGATGGCTACCGGTTGACAAATTCCGGATATGACTACCTTGCCTTGAAAACTTTGACCATGAGAAATATATTGTCATCATTTGGAAATCAAATTGGTGTTGGGAAAGAATCAAACATATATATTGTTGCCAATGAGGATGGTCAGCAGCTGTGTTTGAAATTACATAGGTATAAAATACCAATAACAGTGTACTTTTTAGTTTTAAAAATGAGAACATATTGCAAAAATTAATATTGCAATTAACTACTTCTTTAATAGTGAGTGGAGAACATATTTTTATCGACTCACCTCATATGATTTCAAATTTCTTTGATACCGATGGTTTCAGACAATATCATGTCCCTCTTCAGTCATGGCTTCCACTGATGAAATTCTGTGATTGTTGATTTCTCTAATGACATCACCTCTTGTGCTGCCATCTTTCATTGGGATTATAAACTTTGTATGATATTGTCTAAAACTGTCGGTATCAAAGAAATTTGAAATCATATGAGGTGAGTCGATAAAAAATATGTTCTCCACTCACTATTAATGATATAACCTCATAATGTTTACTTCCCAGTATTAATTTAAATATAACTACTTCTTGCTTAACTAAATAATAAGATAATACGACTATTGTCAACAAAATGTTGGAATTTGCTTGCTATAACAGAGCACAGGTTGTAAACTATATTTAATGCTATCAATTAGCTAAAGTAGCATTATGTGATGCCAACATACTTTTTTTTATAGTGCAGTGTCTAATGACATCCTTGTTGCTATGTATTTTATGATTATTTTTTATTTATTTCCTGTAATTCCTAAATGGAACATAGGGCAGCAGTAAAGTCCCTCCAGCGTACTCTGATTCCAGCCAGCCATTTCACTTGTTTCCAGCTTTTTCCTCTTTCCTTTGCTTCATCCTCTACTCATCGCTTCCAAGTTTTCCTATGTACTTGTTACTATGTACTCAACCATTATTCTATTATATTACTTGAGTACTTATTAGCACAGGATTACGTAGTTAAAATGGAAAAGTTTAACAGATAGATCTGTTTGGAATCTATGTTAATGAGCAAACTGCAGTAGATTGGTGCAGTTTAAATAGGCTAATGGTGTGTCCTCTTTGTGGGATTGTTTTAAAAGTATTCATTCTGCTGTAGTCTAGGCGAAAATTTTTCTCTTCAAATACAATTTATCCTTCAGTGAGAAGTGTTTAAATTAATAATAAAAAACGTCAATAGAAGCCCTACGGGCTTTATAAAGTAGTGTTAAATTCCTAATAAATGTCTTCTTAACTAAGAAGCCGCCATTTGCAAAGGTTTCAAAGCATTTGGCACGAAGGAATTACAACGTATATAAGAGAAAAAATTTGCATCTAGATTGCAACTCGCCTCGGTAGATCAGTTGGTAGAGCATTTGGCCCAGAAAGCCAAAGGTCCCAGGTTCGTGTCTCGGTCTAGGCGAAAATTTTTCTCTTCAAATATAATTTATCCTTCAATGAGAAGTGTTAAATTAATAATAAAAAATGTCTAAATTTTAACATTATTTAATGCAGTAGAAGGGATAGTGGCCATGAAGTATGTGAAAATTTCCATCTATCTATAGCCATGAATACTTCTTTTTTTTGTGAATGAAACTACCCATTGATCAAATTCCCTTGCTTATTTATGAATTTGAAAATGATTTTTCCTACACTTTGACAAAATAAAGGGTGAACAAGAACATGGCTAGTTGATTTTCTTACCTTCGAGAAGTATGTTATGACATTTTTTATTAATTTAACACTTCTCGCTGAAGGATAAGTTATATTTGAAGAGAAAAATGATATGCTCAGACTTGAAGTATTTTAGTCCTTCATTATTTTCCACGTTGTGGGTGCAATTTTGAAGAAGTAATTCTTTTCCCATGTTATGAAATGTTTTGAAGCAGCTAACTCTCTTCAGTTGCCCAATGTTGTAGTAACATTTTGAAGAAATAGAGTCCCAAAAATAATAAATAAGAATTACGGGTTCTCAGGTTGGCAGGTTTGATTTCTCAGTAGGAGCTGGATTCTCTTCTCAAGGTCGTCGAGTTGGTACACAAGATAGGAAAACACTTTAAAAATCACTAATAACTGTATTCTTGTAGAAATATTTGTAAATTTATTTACTATTTAATTTCCCAACAGATCAAGTAAATATAGGTGGTATTATTCTTCACCGTCAATTAAAAATTAAATTATTTTCTTTTCTTGAATCAAATATCACATTTTATCAGGAGGAGCTGTTTTATAGCTTCTATCCTTGATGAAAGTTATATCCAGACTGACTAGAGTATTCTGGTTTTATAATTTTAAAGAACATTATTACATCACATGATTTTATTTTCAAAGTTAAAATTTGGGATAACACATTATGAGGTTCCTTAATAATAAATTAATAGAGTCATTTTAACATCTTACCTCTTATTCATGTTTTTCAAAACACGGTAACTATAGTTTTCCCATATCAAATGATCTGGTCATTCATTTATCAAACGCCATTATGAATTGGAGATTCCAACGAATATCCGGTAGTCATAATGGCGTGTTGAAAATGAATGACAGATCATTTGAAAACTATAAGTTACCGTGTTTGAAAAACATTAACATGATTTTTATATTTAAATTCTATTGGTTAATGGTCCATTAAAATACCAGTTTAAATTTGATTGGTTAAATCAAAAAGTTCAATTGTTTTTTAACATCCAATCAGAATTTAGTATACTTTTATTTTAAAATATAAAGTTAAGCAGGTGTTTCCTATTACAGTTATAACAGAAGCTTTATATTTCACACAACAATGACTTAAGACACAATTTTAAAACATTTAGAAAGAACTGTTATATAATACAATTTCTTTAATTGTTACCGAGACATTTATTATTCAACAATAAACAACAATTAATTATTTAGATGTTTTTTCTTTATTTAAATTATTATTTAAATGTAAAAGAATTTTAAAGTAAAATTATTAACTTAAACTTTCATATTTATTATGATATTAAAATCCTGCTATAGACTGGGGTTTGAACCCAGGACCTTTGGCTTTCTAGGCCAATGCTCTACCACTGAGTACCTGAGAAACTCCATCTAAATGCAAATTTTTTCTCTTATACATTTTTAATTCCCAATTGCCGAGCAATTTTGTATGATCGAGCAAGAGCTCATAGTATTTGGCGATCGGGAATCTACAGTGTATAAGAGAAAAATTTGTGTTTAGATTGGAGTTTCACAGGTAGCTCAGTGGTAGAGCATTGGCCTAGAAAGCCAAAGGTCCCGGGTTCAAACCCCAGTCTGAGCGTATAATTTTTCTCTTCAAATTTAATTTATCCTTCAGTGAGAAGTATTAAATTAATAATAAAAACATCAAAAAGAAGCCCTACTGGCTTTATAAAATAGTCTTAAATTTCCAATAAATGTCTTCTTAAACAAGAAGCCACCATTTGCATGATCGAGCAAATACCCGTAGCATTTGGCGACTGGGAATGAACAGTGTATAAGAGAAAAATTTGCATTTAGATTGGATGTTTTCTCAGGTAGCTCAGTGGTAGAGCATTGGCCTAACACGCCAAGGTCTAAGAGATAATTTTTCTTTTCAAATATGTATTATGACATAAGTTATGTAGATAGGAAATAACACTATGAGGTTTTTTTTACTATTGTTTTAATATTTTTATTTTTTATGTATTATGACATGTTATATTTCCTTACATTTCAGTGCATTTGGGTAGGTTTAGATTATGATTTGGTTTTGTTAGCTACATGTAATAAAAAGTGTTGTCTGTGTTATTCTTATCTCATATCATTGTTTCTGTTAGACATAATGTTTCAAGCTATTGTTAGTGTCTCATCTTCAGTAGTCACAGACTCTGTAATTCAAAGGGCAGCAGGAAGAGAATACAAATGAAAACAAAAAGAGATGTAAAATAGAAAGAAGGTGAATGTAGGCTTTTCACGACCGGTGATCATAATAATTAAGAAGATTCTGGGCTAATGTGGAGTCCCTGGTCCATTACATGGTGTTTCTTTCCAAACGTTATCTCCCTCGACTAGCGAGAGAAGCATCTTCAGTGGGGAGTACTTTCTAGGTAGTGTTCCTTGGTGGGAGACTTGATTGTGGAATTTCACAGTCTGGAAGAAACACCAGTCATGGACCATGGCTACTAGCCCGGAATCTCTTAATATTAGAAAGAAGGTGAGTCATATATTTCAACAATACATTGATTCTGTAAAAATTAGTGATAAGTAGCATTATGATATTTTTTTTTATTATTGGATTTAACAACTTCTCACTGAAGGATAAATTATATTTGAAGAGAAAAAAATTTTTGCCTAGACCTGAGAACTCGAACCCGGGACCTTTGGCTTGCCGGGCCAAATGACTCTACCAAACTGAAGCGACCAAGGCAAGTTGCGATCTAGACTCAAATTTTTCTCTCTTATATACATTGTAATTCTCTCGTGCCAAACTGCTTTGCAAACCTTTGCTTCCATCTTTGCAAATGGCGGCTTCTTAGTTAAGAAGACATTTATTGGGAACTTAATGCCACTTATATAAAGCAAGTAGGGCTTCTATTGATGTTTTTATTATTGATTTAAACACTTCTCACTGAAGGATAAATTATATTTGAAGAGAAAAATTTTTTTCTCCTAGACCGAGACTCGAATCTGGGACCTTTGGCTTGCCGGGCCAAATGCTCTACCAACCGAGCTACCGAGGCGAGTTGCAATCTAGATGCAAATTTTTCTAATAAATTAACAATAAGAACCTCATAATGTGTTTCCCCAATTTTAACTTTGAGCAAATTTTTCTCTTATATACATTGTAAATTCCCTCGTGCCAAAAGCTTGAAAACCTTTGCTTCATCTTTGCAAATGGCAGCTTTCTTAGTTTAGAAGACATTTACTGGGAACTTAACGCTATTTTCTCCAAAGCCAGTAGGGCTTCCATTGTGTTTTTATTATTGGTTTAACACCTTCTCACTGAAGGATAAATTATATTTGAAGAGAAAAATTTTCGCCTAGAACCGAGACTCGAACCCCGGGACCTTTGGTTTTCCGGGCCAAATGCTCTCAACCCAACTGAGCTCGCGATGGAAATTACAATGTATATAAGAAAAAAAATTGGCATCTAGATCACAACTGCCTCGATAGCTCAGTGTCACCACCAACTTTCCACTGCATATCTGCCTGCTGGTTTGAATAAAAAATCATGGGAGTTTTATGAAGTAAGATGTAAAAAATAAACCAATTCATTTATATATGTAACATTGATATTCACTTTCAGCAATATTTCTCTTAGGGGTGCCCAGTAACCAAAAAAACAAGTCAGTATCAGTAACATCATACTGCACTTTCTAGTCGAAGGACTTTTCTTTCTACCACCAGACAGACTTTTTGGAGTTTTAGAGAAGACACTGCGAAAGAAGGAAGAGCTAATTACTTCTGGTGAATATAGAAATGTGTCTGGAGTGGCAGGTTCTGTTGAAGAAAACTGAATGATAAGAGATTATAAGTCCCTTAATTCACACTTTCAAAAAAGGTGTGAAGGGGCATGAAGAGAATTATGTTGAAAAAGTGGTGCTATAATCAAAACTCTTATGTCATCTAAAAATAGAATCAACTTTAAAGATGTGATGGTTATTCTAAATCATTCACAACTCTTGAGAAGTTGGGAGCAAACAATAGTGAGAGAAATATTTTAGTGATCCTAAGAATGTTGAATGTGAATCTTTGCTTAAAATAAAATTCGGGGATTGTTTGAAAAGCACTCCCTAATTTAGTTTCATGTTTTAGCTTTAAATATTCAGCAGGGCTTCCTATTGCAAATGATAAATGTGCCAAAAAAATGTGACTGCCTGCATGCAAGAATCGGGTTATTGAGGGATTGTGAATGTGAATGTTTTTTTGTTTCAATTTTTATGTTATTTATGTCTTGTTTTATAATGTTGAGTGATTCGGCGTTATGTGGCCATGGTCCATTACATGTTTCTACCAGACGTTTCTCCTCTCCCTCAACTGCGGAGGGCATCTTCAGTGGCGAGTACTGTTTTAGGTGTTGGTTTCCTGGTTGGAGACTCGTCTGGTAGAAAACACCAGTAAGGGAACCACGGCCACATAGCCCGGAAACACTCAACATTATGATTACCGGCCGTGAAAGCCTGTATTCAACTATGTCTTCTTTTATTTTTTACACTGGCAAAACAAATTTAATTGGGATTATTTTACATTTTTATGTTGAAGTAACTACTGCTTTCTACTATGATATTAACTGCTTCAGTCCCGAATTTTTGTTTTTAGGAATGTAACCTAAGGCTCTCAGAAACTCATGGTTGACTTTTTTCATGATTTTCAAAATTTGAGGCACTTTTTGAAGTTCTAATTAAATTCCTAACAAAATTTGTTTAAATAACAAAATTTTAGAGATAGTTAATGAGTTTCCTATTTAGGATCTAAACTTTCTTTTTGTTGAAAATTGTGAAATTCAACAAATCAATGGAATCATTAATAGAGTTTCATTAATAGAGTTTAAACCTTCATTAGTGCAAAAATCAACTTGCACTCGTCTTTAATCAAATAATGGCTCGACCAGTCCTGTGTTATGGGAGTGATAGCGTGTACTATAAGGATGAGAGATTGAAAACAGACTAACAGCTTGTGAGATGAAATTATGCGCCGAACAGCTGGCTACACCAAAAGGGGATCGAAAGAAAAATGTAGAAATCCTTCAAGAACTGATGTGTCACCAATACTGGATACATCTCCAGATATCAGCTAAACTGGAAGGAACATGTCTCAGATATCAGCTAAACTGGAAGGAACATGTCTCAGGTATCCCTAAGGCAATAATGAACTACGGTCCAAATGGGAACCGGTCACTTGGTCGATCTATGAAAGATGGCACGAAAACAGCTTTCTCAGGCCGTAACAGTTCTTCTAGGACTAATACCTGGCAGGATGATGATGATGATGGATGATGAATTAAATTTAACATTTTGCTTATGATGGACAATTATTAATTTGTAAAGAAAAATTAATGCCTGGACCTTCCAATTCCATATTGCCAGTGGTGTCTGCAAGTACTGTGGTCCTCTCATCGCCCTCCATCGGTCATCCTACTGTCTTTTCTCCAAGATGTGCCTGTAAGAAATTTTTTGGTTCTTGTTCATCCATTTTTACCCCATGACCACCCCATTGGAATCTTTTCGTCTGATAACATCTGAGATTTGATGCTTCTCTGTCTAGCTGTCTCAATTTTCATTTCTTTTATTTCTGCAATTTCCCTAATCGTTAATTGGGCATAGATTTTCCTGATTATATCTCCTTTAAAAATCAGCCCTTAATTTGGAAGCATTATGTTGAAAGAGGTCTTGCGTTTCACTTCCATATATTAGTGTAGGTCTTATTTACCATTTTATAAAAGAGAGTTTTTTGTTCTGCATGGAATATTTTTACATTAAACAAAAAAAAAGGGGTTCTATTAGCCATTTGAATTCTTTCTATCTATCATCTAATTGTTATTATATAACTTATCATGTTCCCTAGTTTATGAAATCTTGTACATAATAGTATTGATCTTCATTAGTAATCTGTTGTGTTTAGTAATAAATGGTTTGATTGATGTTGAATTATATCTTTTTTTTTCATATTAACTCAGAATCTATATCCTTTTGCTTGAGTATTGGTTCGTTTAGTGTCACTGTGTCACTATTTAATATATTGGGGCCTGTTCATAAAACTGTCAGTCTGTTTATAACCAATGTACATTGATAATTTTAGAGTGCTAAACTAAACTGGCATTATCAAACCTGTATGTTCATGGCCACACAGAAATAAGTTAATTTTTAGGTTTAAGGACTCTCCTGGTGCTTCATTATCATTAATCACCTCTAATGTCATCAGAATAACATAAATTTTTCTCTTCAAAATATAATTTATCCTTCTATGAGAAGTGTTAAATTAATAATAAAAATCGTCAATAGATGGCCTACTGGCTATAAAGTAGTGTTTAAATTCCCAATAAATGTCTTCTTAACTAAGAAGCCGCCATTTGCAAAGATAGAAGCTATGGTTTCACAAGCATTTGGCGGCGAGGGAATTACAACGTACATAAGAGAAAAATTTGCGTCTAGATCGTAACTTCGGCCTCGGTAGCTCAGTTGGTAGAGCACTTGGCCCGGAAAGCCACGGGTCCGGGTTTCGAGTCCCGGTCTAGGCGGAAATTTTTTCTCTTCAAATATAATAGAATAACATAACTTTGCTTTCCATGCACCTCAGCTTAAGAAGTGGAGTACAATTCCACCATGCCAGTAGAGATTACCAGGGAAATGTCATAAAGACAACTTGGCATTGAAAAACTTATTTATTAAGGCTTTGAGATATGTGAAGATAATTTTTTTTATTCTTTAACAAGTTATAAAATCTGTAACTAATAATATAATCTGTAACTAGTAATAACAGATTAAAATGTAAGAATCAAATGAATTGTGAATTCTTCTTATCTCATACATCTATGTATGCAGTATCGGGAAACATATTCCCATCTTCAGCTGTTTTCATGATTGACAGTTGTGAAAACAGCTGAAGATGGGAATGATGTTTTCTGATACTGCAGTTCTGTGTTACATAACATAGATGTTTAAGGTAAGAAGAATTCACGATTCATTTGATTCTTATTAAGAAAACTTCATAATGTAAAAATTCCCAAATTTATTTTATTAAATTAAAATGTGTTTTAGAATTACTATAGTGTATTTAGAGAAAGAGAATATTGATTAATCCAGTGTATCAGTCTTCATAGCCTCTCCCAGAAATTTTAACAAATTTGTTACCATGCTTATCATAATGCCAATCAAGTTTCTGAATAAATTGTTACAACTGGTTTACATCACTTTTTTCTTTCTTTGAATGAATTACATATCTTCATATTTGACTTTTATATATTTTTTGGTCCTTATTATTTGCAGACTTGGCAGAACATGCTTCCGTAATCTGAAGGAAAAACGTGATTACCATCAGCATAGAAATCGTGCTTCTTGGTTGTAACCTTTCTCGTATATCAGCAACCAAAGAATTTGCATATATGAAAGCACTGTATGAACGAGATTTTCCCGTGCCAAAGCCTATTGATTTTAATAGACACTGTGTGGTCATGGAGCTTGTGGAGGGAAGTCCGATGTAAGTGTTGCATAGGAAATAAAGGATGCAATTTGAAGTACATGAATATTAAGAGTTTAAAAGTCATTAATGTATTATCATATTCAACATCCGCATGTGGAGTATAACTAAGAAAATATTTTACTTAAACCTCAAGATCTAACCATTTGCTTTCAATCTAAAATATGCATTTTAAAAGCTCTTAAATAAAAACTCTATTTAAAAAATTATATATATATATTATATTATTTTTTGGTCGGGACATCTTACCTCAATATTAATGTTGATTTGTTGACATGTTTCAAAACAATTCTGTTTTAATCGTCAGCTTTCCCAGACTGGTTTTATTTATGTTGCATTATGTTGCACCACCTGGATGTCGATGTCAGCTCCAACCTGTGGTTGGCCAAAAAATAAACCTCAAAATATAACTTCCTAAAATTAAATATATATATAAATATATATACTCTTCTTAATGAATATAAATTTAATATTGCTAAAAATTTTAAATAAACTCTTTTCACCTAACCTCATATCCTGTCTTTTAATTAGACCGGTTTTGAAACCTTATTGGCTTCATCTTCAGTAATTCCATGACCGCTGTTTTGTCATCTAGAAGCACTGCTTCTTACTCCATCTGTTGGTGGACCAATGAACTTCCAAATCAAATCAACTTCCCTGGAAATTTCAAAATTCATAAATGTCTTTCTTATTTTTATGAATGTGAATTTTTTCCCAAATTGTAAACTTCTCAGATTTTACTAATTGTTTTATTAATTTAGCCTTTATTTCAATTTGATGTTTTTATGACTAAGCATGAGCGGTTACTGCAGATTTTTCCACTTCCCTATTTTTGATGTTCCTAAGATGACAGGTTATGAAGTGAAAATAATTTATTTTATATTATAATAAAAGGGGGCACACCATAGCGTAGTGGTTAAGGCACTGCGCTACAAGGTGGAAAGTTAAGGGTTCGAGTCCCGGTGGGGGTCAGGATTTTTAAACTGAACCAAACCCTCTGGCAGCACTATGGCTCTGGGGTCGACTCAGCCTCTAATGGAAATGAGCACCAGACGCTTGTTCTGGGGGTAAAGACAGCCTTCATGCAGGGCTGACAAAGTACCAATTGTCCAGAAAAGTGGGAGCCCTAACCTCCTACAACCCCAAGAGCCTCCTGCGGCCTGTAATGGGATACCCTTACCTATTATAATAAAAATAATTTATTTTAAATTTTAAAATATACCTTACAGTGATATATTCTAAATATTTCAATTGATATTGCTTGTTACACAGGTGTCAAGTACATGAAGTCCCTGACATTGAATCCCTGTATGATGAACTTATGAACTTAATAGTGAGACTTGGAAATCATGGTGTCATTCATGGAGATTTTAATGAATTCAATATCATGATAACAGAAGACGGAAAACCAATTGTTATAGATTTTCCACAGATGGTCTCTACATCACATCCAAATGCTGAAATGTATACATTTTTTATAACATTTTCTTATATCGAGAGTTTTACATAATTAAATTTAATCTCTTTTTAAAGTTTAAAATTGACAGATGTTCATACTATAACTGATTTTATTTTCTAAAAAAGTTTCTTTCTTTTCTTAAAATGTGATTTATGTTTTATTTATTTATTTTAATCTAAGGATCAAATGCTCGGTAGTGTTTACAGGTATCATGTGTGATCAGCTTTGAAGGATACTAGATTTGATTTCTTATTATATTACAGAATCTCAATAATGATTCAGTAAGTCCAATAAGGATAACTGAGTAGCTACTTTATATGAGAGTAGTAAAATCAAATTAAGAAAAATAATTAAGGTTGGTGGATTGTGCCATGGTGACCATGTGACTCCCTGTATATCCTATTTGCCAGTTTGCCTTGACCTTCATTCTTGGAGCTGTCGTGCCACAGAAAAAAAATCAAGGTCTACCAAATGATACAATTTACACTACTAATTATAACTAACTTACTCTCTGATACTATCAAATCCATAGGTTCATTGCCATGCAGACATAAGCTCCATACATCCCTGAGCTAATGTTATTCTCCCATCTCATTCTTGGACTACCTACTGGGCACTTTCATTCAGATTTTCCTATAAGGAGTTTCCATGGACCTCTTTCTATCCCCATTTGTGCCACTTCTCCTGCCCAACGCAGTCTATGTGACCTAACTGTTATTATTATATCTGTTGCCTATAAAGATCATGTAGCTCACAGTTATGTAGTTTTCTCCATATACCTGTCTGTTCTTCTCTCTTTGGTCCAAAAATTTTTCTAAGAACTTTATTCTCAAATATTTGTATTCTTTTCACCTCCCTTAAAGTAATGTTTTGCTGGGAGAATAACAGTTTTTATATATTTTCAGTTTGTCTTTTATCAGAAAATAACTTCGTTGACAACACTTGTGATTTACCTTTTTATTCTTTATTACTCTTTTGGTTGGCAATATCATTTATCTCCTTGTTTGGATTAATTTTATTATGGTTGGACTTTTATTTCCCTTTAAACATAATTTGTAATGAGGAATGTGGTTTACTTTTGAATGCAGTGAAACACTGGTGTCCTTAAAATTTACTCTTTTATTAAGTGCTAGCTCTTTTTCTTCTTCTTCTTCTTCTTCTTCTTCTTCTCCTCCTTTTTTTTTTCTCTCTTTTTCCCAGGGCAAAGACAGAGATCTTGATTTGTATTTCTTTGTACTTGATTTCAGTCTAGTACAAAGCTAACATAATTTTGGACAATGCAATGTCTGCCTTAGTGCATTACATTACTTACTTACTTACTTACTCACTGGCACTATCGAACCTGTAGGTTCATGGCCACGCGGATATAAGCTCTCCATACATCCCTATCCTGAGCTAATACTTTCCAATCATTCCCTGTATAATCCACTTCCCTCAAATCATAGTTAATAGTGCATTACATTAGTATCATTAATTGAAGCATCAATCATAACTTTTGCAATCACCAGATATATGAAGCAAATGGAAGAAATTTTCCAATCTTGTGCACTTAAATTGTGTTTTCCAATGTTTCCTTTCATGTTCATTTATCTTATGATTGCTTGGGCTTTATAGTATTCTGTGTAATGATTAAATTATGTAGGTATAGTCTAAGATCCGGATGCAAGATTACTATGTTCATTGAGTGTATGAACAAATTCTATTTTTTTTCATAAAATTGTGAATGACCGAATACATTTTTGCCGAGTTGCCTATTAAAATTTGGCCTCCAGTATTATTAATTAAAATATAATTTATTTATTTATTCAAAATAATTTGATTCACTTGTTATTAAAATAAATTATAATCCAGGTTGCAGAAATCGATGTATAGAGCTTGAAAAGTTTGTGGTTGCCATTGCAAACTTGGCCGTAACCTCCTTGCAGCGGGAAGTAAAACCCACTGTCCTTTATATATACTACGTATAATGTATATACAAAAATATATCCTAAAGGTAGTGTTAATATACATTATACGAAACAAATCACAGCAATTTAAATGAACTGAACTTTATTTGAAACAATATAAAACAATAAATACGTACTTACTGCCATTTTATTACTGATTGGTGTCACAGCCTGCTGTAGCTGAAAGGAGGTTTATGGCCAAGTTTGCAATGGCAATCAAAACTTTTCAAGCTCTATACATCAATTTCTGCAAACTCGATTATAATTTATTTTAATAACAAGCGAATCAAATTATTTCGAATAAATTAATTTTAATTAAACATACTGGCGGCCGAATTTTAATAGGCAACTAGGCAAAAATGTATTCGGTTATTCACAATTTTATGAAAAAAAAAATGTTTTGTTCATACACTCGATGAATGTAGTAATCTTGCAGCTGGATCTTGGACTAGTAGAAAATAACACTATGAGGTTTATTTTAATTAATTTGACTTGTATTTTGACTCACCTCATATTTCTTGATTTTTATGCAGACTTAAGTTTCGTCACTGTCTTTGTGACATTTTCGATGCACGATCACATAATATTTTACTTTGCCACTGAATTAGTTTATTGTACTTTCTTTTATTACTTTTTTTTTTGTTCATGCTTTAACACGAGCCCTAAAAATGGAATCCTGAATCAGACTCTCTACTGCTTTACCTCATATTTGCATTCAACTAGTTGAAAAAAAAAATATATATATATAAACTAACTCACTGGCACTATCGAACCTGTAGGTTCATGGCCACGCGGACATAAGCTCTCCATATACCCCTATTCTGAGCCAATGTTTTCCAATCCCCTGTATAATCTACTTCCCTCAAATCATACTTAATGTTATTCTCCCACTGCATTCTTGGTCTAGTAACTGGGCATTTTCCCTCTGGTTTTCCTACACGAAGCTTCCATGCACGTCTTTCATTCCCCATTCATGCCACATGTCCTGCCCATCGCAGTATACGAGACTGTTCTCATTATATCTGGCTTCCTATAAAGACCATGTAATTCACTGTTATGCAGTATTCTCCATTCACCTGTCTGTTCATCTCTCTTTGGACCAAAATTTTCCTAAGAACTTTTATATATATATTTAATAGTGGATGGAGAACATTTTTTTAATGACTCTCCTCATACAATTTTAACTGTAATTTAAAATTGTATGTGGTGAGTCATTAAAAATATGTTCTCCACTCACTATTAATGATATAACCTCATAATGTTTACTTCCCAACATTAATTTAAATATATATATATATATATATATATATATACACACACACACACACACACACTATCCATATGTCTTTTCATATGAAAAAAGAATATTTATTGTGGAAATGTGTTGTCAACAGGTAACTGGGTACTTTAAGAAGATAGATAATATTTTATCATTAATAGTGAGTGGGGAACATATTTATATCGACTCACCTCATATAATTTCTAATTTCTTTGATACTGACGGCTTCAGACAATATGTCCCTCTTCAGTCATGGCTTCCACTGATGGAATTCTGTGATTGTTGATTTCTTTAATGACATCACCTCTTGTGCTGCCATCTTTCGTTGGGATTATAAACTTTGTAATTAAATTTTTATCCGCCGGAATATCGAAATTCAAAATCGATATTCATTCTTCTGAATGAATATCATTTCCCAAATTATGTTCTCCACTCACTATTAATGATATAACCTCATGTTTACTTCCCAATATTAATTTAAATATTTTATCATCTTTTAAAAATTATTCATTTTTAAAGATGTACTGTGCCACATGTTTTTTTTTAATATCTATAACTTTTTTAATTCATACTATTTATTACAGGTTCTTTGATAGAGATGTTAATTGTGTTCGTGATTTCTTCAGAAGGAGATTTGGATATGAAAGTAGTCTACATCCAACCTTCAGTGATATAACGTTAGTATTTTTTTTATTGTTTTCGATTACTGATATTCATGTTTTTTTTCATATTAATTTCATACTTCTCATTGAAGGACAAACATTCAAATATTAACTGATATTCATATTAACATTTGGGAAAAATAAAATGAAATTAGGGGAAGGTCCTCCAGAATCAGAGAACTCCCTGCAATGAATGTAACTATCAGCATCTATTGAATGATCTAAAAATATGTGTTTACTGCTGATTGCAATAATCAGTGGCTCCTCTCCAGGAATTCACTTTAGTGTCTGTAATTAAGTGGACATAGCGAGTTCTGGAATTGTGTTGATACTTGGATATGTTTAGTACCGGACAACTTTTCCCTAATAATAAAATAAATAATAAAGTAATGCTTAGAGAAGAGTAAAGTTCATGGGTCAACAGATTTAGAAAACAAAGAGAGAAATTGTCTAATGACATTCTTTAAAATGAGTGATGTAACATTGTCCATCACTCTTCCTCAGGTGGTAGCATGCCTGCCTCCTGACTAGCAGGTTTGAGTTCAATATCAGCAGGGTTGGAAATTTTAATTGTAAAATTTTCAATCTTGAGCTGAGGAGAGGTGGTAGTGTACAATTTTTAATTGCTGGATTGTGGACTAGATGCCTGAATTAAATTCAATATCCCTCTGCAATACATATGTTGGGAAGGCATGTGGTACTGTTGATATTGATTCATCCATAGGGGGACATTAATTAATACAGTCCCCTTGGTGCTTTTTGACAGGAGTAGGCTACAAGTTTCATTATATTATTTTTGGTCTGGACATCTTACCTCAATATTAATGTTGATTTGTTCTTGGACATGTTTCAAAACAATTCCTCTGTTTTATCTTCAGCTTCCCAGACTGGTTTTATTTATGTTGCATTATGTTGCCACCACCTGGATGTCGATGTCAGCTCCATCCTGTGGTTGGCCAAAGAACCTCCAAACAAGGTCACCCTCCATCGGAATATCAAAATTCATACTCTGTTTCTGTTCTTCTGTATTATAAATTTTTTTTCCCAAATAGTCAGCTCGGTTTGTATTTTCTAACTGTTTTTAATTAATTTAGTGTCTGAATTTATATTAATGTTTTTCAGACCAAACATGAGCAGCAACTGCAGATTTTCAATGTCTTCTCCATTTTTAATTTTCTTAATGTGTTCTTTGGTTCGAATTTTTAGGTTTCTTTTTGTTTTCCCTATATATATTCTTTTCACAACCATGCATTCAATTTGATATATTCCTGACTTTTTTTTTTATCATTGTTTTTCATTTTTGTTGGTTTTTATTAGTTTATTTAAACTGTTAGTTATTTTTTGGTGCTAATTTAATATTAAACTTCTCAAATATATTTTGAAATTTATTATGTACCCAGGGGGTGATATGTGAATTTCCTATATTTTTTCATAGGTGGTTTCTTCTTTTTCAAGATTACTTCTGTTTATCATTTTTTTTTTTTATATCTTTTCTATCCTTTTATGTACCATTTTTTCATCAAACCATTTTTCTCTTGCTACTTTGATTATGTGTTTTTCTCATGTTTGAAATCTTCTTCGTTTAAGGGTAAGTTTACCAATTATGAGTTAAAACTATAAATGCTGCTAATTTATGTCCAATGGGATTGAACCCTGTTGATTTTATAAAATTTTCCGTATGAGTTTCTTTCCTATGAATCCTGAATTCAATTTTTTTCTTTTTCTTTCTTCGTTTCTGACCAATTTAAGATCCAAAAAAGGTATTTGTTTATTGTCTTCTATTTCTTTGGTGAATTTAATGTTTGGTACTCTGTAAAATTTAATAGTTTTTAGGAAATCTTCTACATGTTTTTCTTTAACAATACAATTATATCATCAACATATACTACTCCAAAATTTAAACATTGTGGGATGTGCTTTGGTGATTTTACATCAAAATCGCTCATAAATAAATTTGCCCAGGAAGGGTATAATGGGTTTCCCATTGAGAGCCCTGATTTTTGTCTATAGAAATTCCCATTGAATGTAAAAAACATTTGGTCAATGCATAACGCAGTTAATTTCAAATAATCTTCTTTGATCTCTCTGTCTATGTTGTTTTTTCTTAACCAATTGTTCATATCTCCAAAAATAATATAATTAAAAAAACCTCAAAATATAACTTCCTAAAATTAAATATTAATACAAGTTTCATCTTCATCCAAAACACAATAAACAATGTGCTACAAAAACATTTAACATATACTCATCCTACACTCTTATCTGTAAATAATACAAGTACAGATCACCTGCATAATGCCATAAGTTTGAAAGAGACATTAATGTCATTTAGCTCCAATTAGTGTGTTCAGAATCCTCAACCCTGAAAGGTTGGTACTTTTTATAAATTCCCAAATGCCTCAAAAGATGCTGGGTAGACACTGTTTTCCATACTGCTGAAATTTCATGAGAACATTTCTTCCCCCATTGGCACTCGAACCACAGGCAAATCCCATAGCTACCGTTTTGGCTACAGCATGGGACTCAGAATATGCAACCATCTTAGTATGCACATAACGCAGAAGTAAATGGAGCTGAAGTATGGAATGTCAAAATAGAGATTAAGGAAGAAAGAGAAAAGGAATAGATAATAAATTACTCCACCAAGTTAACTGCGCAGCAAAAAAAAATCCTAACATGCTGCTTTCTCTCTCTCTTCCCTTACTATGCTGCCATTCCGTCCCTATGTATAGGTTCTTTGTTGGCGTATAGAGGACAAATATGATGATTTAAATGGTCCCTCCTTCTACGCTTGTCATAGTGACTAATTTAACAACTGTTACTATTGGGGTTACTTTAGGAAGGGACTGTCCCTTCTCATTACATGTTGCCACTGTGAGTTATGTGAGGCTGTAAAGGAGAAAAGAACAAATCGTGATTTTAAATGATCGACCACTGAGCGATCCGTGCTAAATTACCTATTTGCAACCATGTTAAGATCTTGCAACAGTTTAGGGATTCTCCACCCACACTAAAAATGAACCATTCAGTTGGATCGGATGTACAGTCTTATACATCCTTCAGATATTCAGTAGTTTGTGTGACACTAGCGCTAAAACTCTTCCCCTCCGCCTC
>JASPKZ010007032.1:0-17725 GCA_030220185.1 Diploptera punctata | reverse complement strand
ATGAAATTTTGAAATAACGACGGAGCGTAACCTTGTTTGGACTCAAACCAGTCCGGGACAAGCTGATGATAAAACAGAAGTCTTTGAAACATGTCAAAGAACAAAATCAGCATGAATATTGATGAAGATGATTCAGACTGAAAAATATATAACCAATTACCATCGTTTATAAGTGTCTTTTAACATAGTTATTCCAAGTTTGTAATCGGAAAAATATCATTGATCGAACACTAATATAGATATATATATAATCTGGACTATTTCCTTTGTGTGCATGCATCTCATACCTTCTCACTGAACTTTTTCTGCTTAGGTTACAAAATCACTGGATTAAGAATGTGCATCTAAATTTTTCTTTGTCAGGCTGAAAGGAATAGCATTTCCCACCAATAAGGTAGTAGCATGGTTGGGTAAGCCTGTAACGGGGCTATCATCTTTAAAGCAGTTGGACTTTACCTGTATACTATATTTACTCAGAATTAAACAATCATGCGTGGTCCTCAGAATTCGTTTCTGAAGCAGAATTACCCACAGAAAGGTGAGGATGAGAAGTTTTTAACGTATCACTACTGAATGAATTGTCAGTTTCCCGAAGGCAACATTGAAATATCACTCAAGTGAAAGCTTCACTGGGTCTCCACATGAAAGATAGAATGAAAATCCCCTCATCAATCATAACATTTTGGGAGGACTAATATTTGAATGAATACTGAAGATCTGTATGTTAGTTGGATCCATAGACAGTGGATAATCAACTAAAAATGTAATTCCGTAGGAACAGCAATAATTCATAGTGATAAAAACTGATAAAAAAAAAAAAAATCAGGAATATATAAAATTGAATGCACGAGTTGTGAAAAGATATATATAGGAAAAACAAAAAGAAACCTAAAAATTAGAGAAAACCAAGAACAATTAACAAATATTAAAAATGGGAAATAGAAAAATCTGCAGTTGTGCTCATGTTTGGTCTGAAAAAACCGCAATATAAATTCGGACACTAACTTATAAAACAGAGCTGATATTGGGAAAAGTCTATATTAGAAGAACAAAAACATAGTTATGATTTGAAATACCGGACGGAGCGTGACCTTGGTGGAATCAAAACAGTCTGGACAAGCTGACGATAAAAACAGAAGTGCTTTGAACATGTCCAAGAACAAATCAGCATAATATTGATGTAAGATGATCAGACTGAAAATAATATAACCAATCACCATGTTATAAGTGTATCCTAACATAGTTATTCAAGTTTGTAATCGGAAATATCATTTATTTTACTAACATATATATATATATATATCTGGCCTATTACTTTGTGTGCATGCATCTCATACCTTCTCACTGCCACGTTTCTGCTTAGGTTACAAATCACTGGAGAGAATGGTGCATCTAAATTTTTCTTTTGTCAGGCTTGAAAGTAATAGAATTTCCCACCAATAAGTATTAGCATGGGGTGGTAAGCCCTGATAATGGGGCATATCTAAAGCATTTGACTTACCTGTATATATATTGAAATCAGGAATTAAACAATCATGAGTGTCCTCAGAATCTCGTTTCTGAAAGCAGATGACACCACCGAAAGGTGAGGATGAGAAGTTTTAACGTATCACTACTGAATGAAATTGGTCCAGTTCCGAAGGCAAAATTGAAATATCACTCAAGTGGAAAGCTTCACTGGGTCATCACATGGAAAAGATAGAATAAAATCCCCTCCTCAATCATAACATTTTTGCTAAGACTAATATTTTGCACTGAATACATGTAAGCTCCTGTTATTATTTAGTTTGAGATTCCATTAGACAGTGGTATTAACTAAAAATTTAATTTCCAGTAGGAACAGCCAATATCATAGTGGGAAATAGAAGTAGTTTATTTGGTCTATTGTTAAATTTAAACCCTAATTAAAAGAAAGTATTACATAGGATATTGTATTTTGATTACATAAAGAAGTGAAGTTCTAATTAGCGTAGGACCAGAAGTGTTACTTGATTCCATAAAAGTTACATAGGATGTGTATTTGAATTATCTACACATAAAAAGTTTTACTTGGAAAAATAGTACAGAAAGGGTCCTTGCTGTATCCGAGTGGTTAAGCAGATGCTTTGATGACGAGTTACAGGACTGCACTGGTTCAAGGTCCCCATGGGGGAAGAAATTTTTTCATGGAATTTCGACAGTATGGTATCAGGGCCACCCAGCACGTGGGAATTGGGTAGTTATAAATAAGTAGCAGCTCCAGTTGAGACAACAGCGGCAATGGCTGGGGACCCAACATGCTGACCACAATTCACCCTATTGACTGGATGATAATCTACTATATGATTAACACATATGGAGTGGTAGGCCAAGTTCTTCTGGCTTGTTGCCACATGGGGTTCAGATAGTACAGAACGTTTTACTTGCGTGTAAGTGCATTATATGAATGACGGATTATAATAAAAAATGAGAAGGTGAAATACGTTTCGCTAGCAATATTAGGTCACAGTAGATAGTAGTTATGCTCTTGCCTCTGGTCACGCGGGTCGCAGGTTCAAACCCAGCCGGGGTTGTTGGATTTTTTAGGATGGGAAACATCCAAAGAGCAAGTCCTCCAGAAGGGACTTAAGCCATGGCTCCCAAGTCTAAGACTTTCAGGCTCGTAAAAAGATCCTTAAGCCTGAATTAAAAGGACTCGAAGCAAAATTTTCAGCCTGAACATCCTAATTAAGTCCTTAGTTGCCTGCTGGAGTCTCATTAGGTTGGTATGTTGACCGGAATGGGCAAATAAGGTAACTAAATAACTTGGTCTAGGAACTCCTTATAAAGGAGAGACTACGGCTCAACATTGGGCTATGCCATTTACAGGAGATCAGTATAGTATTTGACAGCAGATGCCTTGTTTGTGCTGTGTGATGATGAGGCTACACATGCAGACACGGACTTGAAAAATGTGCGTGACTCAGCAATAAATGAGTACATACACAGTCACAGTCAGATTGTGTGCCTCAAAAGCAGATATAAAATGACACTTTTCCATTGTTGAACTGAATGAGGGTGTATAATGTGAAAAAAACTGAACAAAGACGTGTGTATTAATGTGAACTGAAGATGTGTGTATAAGGTGAACTGAATGACATGGTGTATAATGTGAACTGAATGACGTGTGTATAATGTGAACTGAATTGACGTGTGTATAATGTGGAAAAACTGAACGACGTGTGTAATAATGTGAACTGAATGAGTGTGTAATGTGAATGAATGACATGGTAAATGTGAAACTGAAAGACGTGTGGATATGTGAGCTGAACGACGTGTGTATAATGTGAACTAACGACATGTGTATAATGTGAACTGAATGATGTGGTATAATGTGAACTGAACGACGTGTGGTATATTGTGACTGAACGACTGGGTATAAATGTGAACTGAAACGACGTGTGTATAATGTGACTGAAAAACGTGTATAATGTGAGCTAAACGACGTGTGTATAATGTGAGATGAAAGACGTGTGTATAATGTGAGTGAACGAACGGGTATAATGGGAACGGGAACGACGTGTGTATAATGTGAACTGATGACGGTGGGATAATGTGAAACTGAATACGTGTGTAAATGTGAACTGAATGACGTTGTTTAATGTGACTGAATGACGTGTGTATAATGTGAGCTGAACGACGTGTGTATATGTGAATTAAGACGTTTGAACTGTGACGACATGTGTGTAAGTAACGAATGACGTTGTTAATTGAACTGAATGACATGTGTATAATGTGAACTGAAATGTGTGTATATGTGAATGAACGACTGTGATAATGTGAAACTGAGACGTGGTATACTGTGAATGAATGACATGTGTAATGTGAACTGAACGACGTGTGTATAATGTGACTGAACGACATGGCTAATGTGAACTGAAACATGTGTATAATGTGAAGAATGACGTGTGTATAATGTGAACTGAACGACGGTGTATAAGTGACCTGAATGACGTGTGTATAATGGAACTGAATGATGTGTGTATAATGTGAACTGAACGACTGGTATATGTGAACTGAACGACGTGTGTATAATGTGAATGAACGCCGTGGTATAATATGAACTGAACGACGTTGTTATATTGGAGCTGAACGACGTGTGTTTAAGTGAACTGAATGACGTGTGTATAATGTGAACTGAATGAGTGTGTATAATGTGAACTGAATGAGGTGTATAAGTGGAACGAATGACGGTGGTTAATGTGAACGAATGACGTGGTATATGTAATTGAATGACATGTGCATAGTGTAAACTGTTAATGCTAATAATTTTCTATGAACAACGGTGTTATTTACGATCAATATTTAATCAGTCTGCCAGCCAAGTACGAAGACTCTTTGAAACATGATTCCCGGGTGTAAAATTCCATCATGTTAACAGTCCATATCTGTACAACAAAATTGTGGGAAATTTATAAAGAAGTGTCAAAAAAATGTATGGAAAGACAATCAATAAAGTTGGGAAGTACGACAATTGTAAATTAGTTCGAAAATTTGTGTGTTGATCACGGATCCTAGCTGTCCTTCCCGCGCAAGTGTGTCAGCAGTGTACAGTGAAATTCCTGCTATGCGTCCAATGTTATACTGATCACACTGTAGATAAATGTATAGATCTTACAGTCTAAGTTGTGCCGGTCTCCCCTTGGAATCTTAACAGTTGATTAGTTCTGGTTCATTTCCCTACAGATGTATGAGGTTGTTGTTGTCTCAAGAGACACTTAGTATGTTACTTTGATGGTACAAATTCGTAATTTTATTAGAATATCGGAGAACTATTGTTTAAACAACTACTCATAGGATTCATGCTTCCATGATATCGCGATTTCAAACATATCATGTTCATCGTCAGCCATAACTCGATTATGTTGAAAGGGATATCATGAAGCATGAATTCCTATGAGGTGAGTGTTAAACAATTGTTCTCGATGAATTTTAATGATTATACCTCATATGTTTTACTTACCAACATTATTAAAAAATCCGAAATTTTTTTATTTTTTTTTTTCACTCACTCATACTTCATACTCCTCACAAACCGAAGGTTGTACACATTTGTGACTTTTCAATGCTGTGTCAATAGTCACAATTGTGTGACGAAACCCTGGGTTTGGAGGAGTTATGAAGTATGAGGTGAGTGAAAGACAAATAAACAATATTAAAAAATATTAAATTTGAGAAAAATTTTCCCTAGAACCTCAGTGTTATTTCCTCTCTACATAACTAACTCCGTAAATTTTTGTTTTAGATGCCTCTTTTTTTCAGACCAGTTGGAGGAGGTCATGTGAGAGAAAACGAGGTTGCATTGGACTGTAGTGCCACTTAAGAAGAAAGAGATAATTAATTAATACCGCAGTGGTCTTGAGGTAGCGTGCTGGCCTTGTCATGCAGTGGGCCCGGGTTCGATCCCCGTCAGGACAGTTTTGTTTTTTTTGGTGAGGTTTTTATCGGGGGTTTCCTCACCTGTAAGACAAATGTCAGGAAAGTAACTTTAAGGCCCAAACGTGTTGCCGAAATCATATGGCCATCATCATCATCCTTATCATTATCATCTGATCATCATCACTCCTTAACCGGTGTGGAAAGCAACAGGAAGCTACCACACCTAGTGTCCCTAATAAAGCTGCGCAGCCAGCATCAAAATGCTATGATGCAGTGAATGACATGCCCTCGGGCAGAATTTACTTGGATGGACCTGTAGAATGTAACTTTTTAAATCTTTAAGAACATACTTTCTTTGAGTTTTTTTGTTATTGTGTTTATCTAATATATATAATATATATTTGCTGCAGATACGGAGAAATATTCAATTTGTGTTTAATGTAGTGAGGGGACACAATTCTACAAATTAATTTAGAAGACTACAACTTGCATAGCCACAGCTGATGTGTGTCTGACAAAACTGCAAGTAACTTCAGTGAAATTGAATCGGAAATATATATACCTCATTTCACTAAATAAATTTTCTCAATAGGGTATGTTCTGAAGATACTCATTTCCATTCTCAGCTAGACTTTTGTCAGAGGTTTATTTTTTATTCAATTTCAATGATCATTGCCTCATGTTTCCTTCTATTGATTAAAGTTCATGCAGATGGCTTTCTTTACCTCTTTTCACACATATTTGAGGTAGATTGTTAAAATTCTGGTTCCGGTGCTCATCTTGAGCAAATATAGATCAGTCTATGACATTGTGTATGTCAGTGCAGGTTATTCCCAGTGAACAGTATGTGCTGCAGTCAGTCTTCCTAATTCTATCCCTGCTTTCTCTTTCTTCAGAACTGACTGTAGCATATTTAACTTAGGCTTTGCCGGAGTTAATATGATGATTTCATAGAAGATTTTCCAAGCTATTGGCCATGGTCTTGAGGCTTGTAGTTCCCCGATGTTTAGCCAGAGACTGTGTCCAGCATCTTCAAGGGTTATCTTGAGACTGGCAATTTTGTTGACTGCATGCCCTATCTATACAGTTAACCATGATGTGTTCCCTGTGCGGTCCGTTCTGTCATAAGTTATATCTGCCTTCTGATAGGTTGCCACTGCACCAATGATGTTGCTGTCTGATGGTCTAGTAGACTGTTTTTGTAGGGGTTTGCATCTGGCATTTTTTTTACGGCTGGTATCCATACTTTGTTGACTTTTAATGATTCTTCCTTCTATTGAATCTATTTTTATGTTTGAATATCTCGATAGCTTCTCGTTGCAGACATAAAAATAGTTTCAATTGAAAAGGAAGAATCATTAAAAGTCAAACAAAGTATGGATACCGACACTAAAAAAAAAGCCAGTTTGCTAGACCATCAGACAGCAACATCATTGATGAAATGGAAGTCCCTATTGTAACCTATCGGGGGCACGCCGTAGCGTAGTGGTTAGGCACTGAGCTACAAGCCAGAGGGACGAGGGTTCAAGTCCCGTTGGGTCAGGATTTTAAACCGACCCAAACCTCTGGCGGCACCATGGCCCTGGGGTCGACTCAGCCTCTAATGGAAATGAGTACCAGACGCTTGTTCTGGGGGGTAAAGGCAGCCGTCATGCAGGGCTGACATAAAGTGTCGATTGTTTAGGAAAAGTGGGAGCCTTAACCTCCTACTACCCCAGGGGCCGTCCGGGCCTGTTGTGGGATCACTTTACTTACTGTTACCTATCAGAAGGCAGGTACAACTTATGACGGAACGGACCATGCAGAGAACTCATTGCAGTTAATTGTTATGAATAGGGCAGGCAGTCGACAAAATTGCCAGTCTCAAGACAACCATCGAGGATGCCAGATGGTGTCTCTGGAAAAACGTCGGAGAACTACAAGCCTCAAGATCATGGTTAACAGCCTGGAAATCTTCTGACTGTAGCATGTTACTGCGGCAGATCCTGTTCACCAGGAACGACAAGTGTTGATGTCAGGCTGATTTTCAAAGTGTTGCAGAGAATGTCATAGACTACTCTGTAGTAACTTCATTAAAAATTGCTTATTTTAATTTATATATACAAATTTTTGTATAATAATTAAGACATTTTGTCTGTACATTCTTACCTCTTATGGTTGCTTTTGTCAAACATATGTTTCAAGACTGTTGAGCCCTATCATTAGCGGTTACAGACTGAATTTTCTCAAGTTGTCGGTCCTAATTCTTGATTCCTCTCTCTCTGCCTCCGGTCCAATTAATTTACTAATGAGGTTCCTTTCTCCGGGAATTAGTAAATTTATTGTGTACCCAAGGTTGATATGTGAATTTCCTATATTTTTTCATAGGTGGTTCTTCTTTTTCAAGAGTACTTCTGTTTATCATTTTTGTTTTTTATACTTTTCTATCCGTTGTGTACCATTTTTTCATCAAACCCGTTTTCTCTTGCTACTTTGATTATGTGTTTTTTCTCCTGTTTGAAATCTTCTTTTGTTTAATAAATTCCAAAAGATATTTGATAAGTTTTAATATTAAATTAGCACTGAAAAATAACTACAGTTTAAATAAACTAATAAAAATTAACAAAAATAAAAAACTGATAAAAATAAAAAGTCAGGAATATATCAAATTGAATGCATGGGTGTGTGAAAATACATATATATAGGATAAAAAAAAGTAACCTACAAATTAGAACCAAAGAACACCTAAGAAATATTAAAAATGAGGAAATAGAAAAATCTGCAGTTGCTGCTCATGTTTGGTCTGAAAAACATAATATAAATTCGGACACTAAATTATTAAAACAGTTTAGATAATACAAAAGAGCTGACTATTTGGGAAAAAATCTATATTCAGAAGAACAAAAACAGAGTTATGAATTTTGAAATACCAACGGAGGGTGACCTTGTTTGGAGGTTCTTTGGCCAACCACAGGATGGAGCTGACATCGACATCCAGGGTGTGCAACATAAATCAAACCAGTCTGGACAAGCTGATGATAAAAACATAATTGTTTTGAAACATGTCCAAGAACAAATCAACATTAATATTGAGGTAAGATGATCAGACTGAAAATAATATAATTAAGAGGTTTGTTTAATAATTAAAGGGCTAAGAAACATATATTCAACAAAAACAACTTTAAGGATTAGAATGAACAGACAAAATGTTTGAATTATGTACCTTGATTAGTTAGGAATTCAGTTATTGACTTATTTTATACAGTTTAAACAAATTGTGTTGTTTTGAATTGGGGATTAACTCAAATTCGTCAATTTTTGAGTTGTGACATTATTCTTGCCGGAGTGTGATATGTTCGCTATTTTATTGTAATCTTATTTTTTTTACTTTAATCACTTAATGCATGTCTCCATATAATTATTTAGCTTTTAATGTAATCTTATCCTTCCAATCATCATCTTCCAATATGCGTCTGTATATTTTTCTTTAATTTTTTTTATCGTTCTCAACACAAGTTCATACTTCACAACTAATTTTGTATAGGCAACATGTCTTGATGAATACTTACTTTGTGAATACATGTAAGCTCATTAACTGTGTTAGTGTAAAGAATGGTAATATAGGTTGTGACATATTGTGATGTATTACCTGTGAATGTTCATAAAATACTTCTAAATATCAAAAGATATTGTATAGACCATTTGTTGATTTGTCAGCTCACATAAAGAAAATAATAGCCAGGCCTACACTGGCAAATAAAAAAAGTGCTTATCTTGAACAGACAGAAGTAATTTATATTGAGAGTTTTTGTTTTGTTTCATATTACTCTGTTGAGAATATTGAACTTTTATATGAGAAATCACTGAGAGGTTTAATTTAAGATTTTAAATTAAAATTATTTATATCATTGAAGTACCACAAATTTAAAAAAATTAAATAAATAAAAAGTTTAACATAAGATAGGCACTGAAGAAGAAACACAATTGGGAATTAATCAGATCGAATGCAGATATTGTGACAAAATTTATATAGGAAAAAACAAAAGAAATTTAAAACAAGGGTGAAAGAACATCTTAGAAATATGCCAAAAATGTTGAAGTGGAAAAGATCAGTGGTAGCTGCTCATGCTTGGTCTGAAAAGCATCTAATTAATATGAAAACTAGTTTAATTAAACAAATAAAGAAACAAAAAGAGCTCACGGTTGGGAAAAAAATCCACATTCAAAAAAGCAAGAAAGAAAAAATTGAGTTTTCGAAATTCCTGGGGATTTTGATTTGATCCATAGGTTCATGCCACCACAGAGTAAGAAACAGTTCTCCTGAATGACATAATATCGGTCAATGAAATATTACTGAAGATGAAACCACTAGGTTTTAAAACCAGTACAATTAAAAGATTGGATAAGAGGTGAGGTATAAAGAATTTTAATTTAAATCTAAAATTCTGAATATCTTCAAACATTGGGTGATAAAAGATTAAATTAAAATACTTCGTACCTCACCTCATATCCAGTCTTCTAATTATACTGCAGTTTCAAAGCTGCCAAGGTTTCGAAACTGCTGTATAAATAGAAGACTTTGAATATGAGGAGAGGTATGAAGTATTTTAATTTAATCTTAAATTAAACCTCATAGTGATTTTTTCCTATAAAAGTTCAATAGTGTGATAAACCTATTTTTTGTAAAGAACTATATCAGGTTACAAATGGATCTATGTGAGGTTCAGATTATCCTAATAAAACTTTAGTTCCTGGAAGCTGTAATGACAGATGGCAATAAAAAAAACCATAAATATACAGTTTTTGGGGGTTGTTAGGGAAAATCATGCATTATTGTAATTTTAAAAAATGGAGAAATTATTTGATTATATTTGAAGAGACAAAATTCTCGCCTAGACCGGGACTCGAACCCGGACCCTTGGCTTTCCGGGCCAAGTGCTTCTATCCAACTGAGCTACCGAGGCGAGTTACGATCTAGACGCCAAATTTTTCTCTTAGTATGTTGTAATTCCCTCGCGCCAAATGCTTGAAACCATAGCTTCTATCTTTGCAAATGGCGGGCTTCTTAGTTAAGAAGACATTTATTGGGAAATTTAACACTACTTTATAGCCAGTAGGGCTTCTATTGACGATTTTTATTATTAATTTAACACTTCTCATAGAAGGATAATAATATATTTGAAGAGAAAAATTCTCGCCTAGACCGGGACTCGAACCCGGGACCTTGGCTTTCCGGGCCAAGTGCTCTACCAACTGAGCTACCGAGGCGAGTTACGATCTAGACGCAAATTTTCTCTTATGTATGTTGTAATTCCCTCGCGCCAAATGCTTGAAACCATAGCTTCTATCTTTGCAAATGGCGGCTTCTTAGTTAAGAAGACATTTATTGGGAATTTAACACTACTTTATAGCCAGTAGGGCTTCTATTGACGATTTTTATTATTAATTTAACACTTCTCATAGAAGGATAAATTATATTTGAAGAGAAAAATTCTCGCCTAGACCGGGACTCGAACCCGGGACCCTGGCTTTCCGGGCCAAGTGCTCTACCAACTGAGCCACCGAGGCGAGTTACGATCTAGACGCAAATTTTCTCTTATGTATGTTGTAATTCCCTCGCCGCCAAATGCTTGAAACCATAGCTTCTATCTTTGCAAATGGCGGCTTCTTAGTTAAGAAGACATTTATTGGGAATTTAACACTACTTTATAGCCAGTAGGGCTTCTATTGACGATTTTTATTATTAATTTAACACTTCTCATAGAAGGATAAATTATATTTGAAGAGAAAAATTCTCGCCTAGACCGGACTTCGAACCCGGGACCCTTGGCTTTCCGGGCCAAGTGCTCTACCAACTGAGCTAACCGAGGCGAGTTACGATCTAGACGCAAATTTTTCTCTTATGTATGTGTAATTCCCTCGCGCCAAATGCTTGAAACCATAGCTTCTATCTTTGCAAATGGCGGCTTCTTAGTTAAGAAGACATTTATTGGGAATTTAACACTACTTTATAGCCAGTAGGGCTTCTATTGACGATTTTTATTATTAATTTAACACTTCTCATAGAAGGATAAATTATATTTGAAGAGAAAAATTCTCGCCTAGACTATGAGAAGTGTTAAATTAATAATAAAAATCGTTCAATAGAAGCCCTACTGGCTATAAAGTAGTGTTAAATTCCCAATAAATGTCTTCTTAACTAAGAAGCCGCCATTTGCAAAGATAGAAGCTATGGTTTCAAGCATTTGGCGCGAGGGAATTACAACATACATAAGAGAAAAATTTGCGTCTAGATCGTAACTCGCCTCGGTAGCTCAGTTGGTAGAGCACTTTGGCCCGGAAAGCCAAGGGTCCCGGGTTCGAGTCCCGGTCTAGGCGAGAATTTTCTCTTCAAATATAATTTATCCTTCTATGAGAAGTGTTAAATTAATAATAAAAATCGTCAATAGAAGCCCTACTGGCTATAAAGTAGTGTTAAATTCCCAATAAATGTCTTCTTAACTAAGAAGCCGCCATTTGCAAAGATAGAAGCTATGGTTTCAAGCATTTGGCACGAGGGAATTACAACATACATAAGAGAAAAAAAATTGCGTTCTAGATCGTAACTCGCCTCGGTTAGCTCAGTTGGTAGAGCACTTGGCCCGGAAAGCCAAGGGTCCCGGGTTCGAGTCCCGGTCTAGGCGAGAATTTTTCTCTTCAAATATAATTTATCCTTCTATGAGAAGTGTTAAATTAATAATAAAAATCGTCAATAGAAGCCCTACTGGCTATAAAGTAGTGTTAAATTCCCAATAAATGTCTTCTTAACTAAGAAGCCGCCATTTGCAAAGATAGAAGCTATGGTTTCAAGCATTTGGCGCGAGGGAATTACAACATACATAAGAGAAAAATTTGCGTCTAGATCGTAACTCGCCTCGGTAGCTCAGTTGGTAGAGCACTTGGCCCGGAAAGCCAAGGGTCCCGGGTTCGAGTCCCGGTCTAGGCGAGAAATTTTTCTCTTCAAATATAATTTATCCTTCTATGAGAAGTGTTAAATTAATAATAAAAATCGTCAATAGAAGCCCTACTGGCTATAAAGTAGTGTTAAAATTCCCAATAAATGTCTTCTTAACTAAGAAGCCGCCATTTGCAAAGATAGAAGCTATGGTTTCAAGCATTTGGCACGAGGGAATTACAACATACATAAGAGAAAAATTTGCGTCTAGATCGTAACTCGCCTCGGTAGCTCAGTTGGTAGAGCACTTGGCCCGGAAAGCCAAGGGTCCCGGGTTCGAGTCCCGGTCTAGGCGAGAATTTTTCTCTTCAAATATAATTTATCCTTCTATGAGAAGTGTTAAATTAATAATAAAAATCGTCAATAGAAGCCCTACTGGCTATAAAGTAGTGTTAAATTCCCAATAATGTCTTCTTAACTAAGAAGCCGCCATTTGCAAAGATAGAAGCTATGGTTTCAAGCATTTGGCGCGAGGGAATTACAACATACATAAGAGAAAAATTTGCGTCTAGATCGTAACTCGCCTCGGTAGCTCAGTTGGTAGAGCACGTGGCCCGGAAAGCCAAGGGTCCCGGGTTCGAGTCCCGGTCTAGGCGAAAATTTTTCTCTTCAAATATAATTTATCCTTCTATGAGAAGTGTTAAATTAATAATAAAAATCGTCAAATTATTTGATATTTTTATTATTAATTTCATACATCTCAATGATGGATAAATCATATTTAAAGAGAAAAATTATACGCTCAGACAAGTCCCGGTCTGAGCATATAATTTTTCTCTTTAAATATGATTTATCCATCATTGAGATGTATGAAATTAATAATAAAAACATCGAAAATAGCCGTACTGGCATTTATAATGTAATGTATAATTCCCAAATATGTCTTCTTAATATAGGAGCTGCCATTTGCAAAGATAGAAGCAAAGGCTTCAAAGCATTTGGTGGGCGGGAAATTACAACGTATATAGAGAAAGATTTGCGTTTTAGATTGGTACATTGCTCAGGTAGCTCAGTGGGGAGAGCACTGGGACTAGAAAAACCAAGGGTCCCGGGTTCAAGTCCCGGTCTGAGCGTATAATTTTTCTCTTTAAATATGGAGAAATTATTGTTGTTGAATGTAATTAATGGCTTGGTGAGGAAAAAAGTATGAAAAATACAGGGAAAATAAATTAGAATTTTGGCATTAAAATAACATAACATTAGATATATACTATGTGGATCCTGCAAATATAGCTATGAACCATGGGAAAAAACAGAATTGTCAATTTCATATTAGAGACTGGTCACATTGTCTCACTCAGTATTATGGTCTCCAATTCCACAGGAATGTGATCTTTTGGTGTAATGTCTATCCTGACTCTAAAGAAAAAGAAAAAATCTATAAAACTTAAATAAATTTGATAACATAAACTAAATACAGCTAAAATACCCAATTCTTAATCTAATATATCCCAGTATAGGACATAGCAAGGAAAGATGTCATTAGATGTTGAAATACAAGAAAAAACTTTAAATATTAAACAAGAACAAATGTTTGGTTCTACAAACATTGTTAGTTGTGTGATCGATAGTATTCAGTATAATAAATAAATTGAGTCTGTTGAGTTCTTTTAGGACATGTTTCAAAACATTTGTTTCATCGTCGCTTGTACAGACTGTTGATTTTTAAGTTGTCAGGCCTGGATGTCGACACCTACTCCATATTTTGATGATCCTAAGAACTTGCACATCAAATCCCTCTTCTCCCAGGAATTTCAAAATTCATGATTCTCTCCCTGTTCTTCTGGATGTAGATCTCCCAAATGATGAGTTCTTTAGTATTTTCTAACTGTTTTAATAATTTCTTAAATCAATGAATCAATGTTATCACCAAATTATTAAAACAGTTAGAAACTACTAAAGAACTCAGCATTTGGGAGAACAGGGATAGAATCATGAATTTTGAAATTCCTGGGGAGAGGGATTTGGTATTCAAGTTCTTTGGGCCACCAAAAGATGGAGTAGGAGTCAACATCCAGAGCCGACAACTTAAAAATCAACAGTCTGGACAAGCTGATGATGAAACAAATGTTTTGAAACATATCCTAAAAAGAACTCAACTTTTCTGAGGTAAGACGCAACAGGCTCAACTTATTAAGAAGAACTGTGTAAAGTTACTCTCCTAGTTGTAATTTTGTAAGCATTCAATATAGTTTACAACTGTGGCTATACATTAATATTGACTTAGGCTTTCATGGCCGGAGTTATTATGATCATCTTGTAGAAGATTTCCGGGCTGTTTGGACGTGGTTTTGAGGCTTGTAGTTCCCTGACATTTTGCCAGAGACTGCATCCGGCATCCTCAAATTTGTCTTGAGACTGGCAATTTTTGTCGACTACCTGCCCTATTTATACATTTATCCGCGACATGTTCTCTGCATGGTCCATTACTTCGTAAATTCCATCTGCCTTCTGGTTGGCTATATAGTTTCTAACCTATTTTTATATGCATGTATTTGGCTTGAAAAAGTTTTAAACCTTTAATAAATTATATTTTTTTTTGGGATAATGCATCATTCCCCTAACAATAGCCAAGTTTTGGTCCTATAAGAGATCAGCTAGCCACCATGTGATGATTGTTAAATAGATAATTTTAAAATATGACCTGTTTCACCATCATTTATCACTATAGATGTATATTATATCCATTTATTTTGCCTTTGATTGGTGATAGACTGTATTGGTGGTAAAGTTCCTTATAAAATAATTTAATTTAGTATCAGAATAAATTGTGGAGTAATTTTCCAAAAATCATTGTGTGGTCATTATATTGAAGACATATTTTGTATTACCAATAATAAAATATGTTCTGATCAAAGAATAAAATACATTAGCTTTGTTGAATAAAACAGTTAGTAAAAAATAGCAGTGTGGTATATTAACCTTGCTTCAGTCATGTACAAATTAAATAATAATGGAACTTAATATGATTTTAATAAAAAATATATAGGCCTATTTAATTACTGAGAAGTATTTTCATACCGTATTTACATGTGTATAGGCCACGTGCATGTATAAGTCATATCCAAGTTTTGCAATAATAAATTGGAGAAAAAAATATTTGTCTTATATTTTTGCTAAGAAGCAGTGCAAAAGGTAGAAGTAGGCCTACACCATTTTTAAATCTGGCAATGTTGTAATTAAAAAGCTTCAGTTGCCGGCTATGTAACGGTACAATTCGGGCTGCGGCTCAATCTTTAACACAAGGGTAAAAGGGACTGACAGTTGGTAGGTACGGTATTCATTGTCATTCCTGTTCACTGTGTAAACATGGGTCGGTGCAGAGCAAGTTATACCTCCAAATTCAAGCTACAAGTGGTGTGCACTGTGCAAGCACTTGAAAACACATCACAATATGGTAAATCTTTCCACAGAAGAGAAGCAAAATATCCACAGTTAACAAGAGCTCTCCTGATTACATAGACAAACAAGGTCTAGATGGATTTTCTGTATCCATCAAATGATACACTTTCTCCTGGTACATATTGGGAAGTTTCTGTGCTATTGATGTGCACTGCCAAATTACGTGTCATAAATTGTCCTGCCCAGCCATAACTTGCCTTAAAATCATTGCACAGGATTTCATATTCTTGCTTATCTTAAGGGCTTCGAACTTGTAATTAAATAAATAAAATTGTATTTGAAGAGAAAAAATTTTCGCCTAGACTGGGACTCGAACCGGGACCTTTGGCTTTCCGGGCCAATGTGCTCTACCAACTGAGCTATCCGAGGCGAGTTATGATCTAGACGCAAATTTTTCTCTTATGTACGTTGGTAATTCCCTCACGCCAAATGCTTGAAATTCCATAGATTCTATCTTTGGCAAATGGCGGCTTCTTAGTTAAGAAGACATTTATTGGGAATTTAACACTACTTTATAGCCAGTAGGGGCTTCTATTGACAATTTTTATTATTAATTTAACACTTCTCATAGAAGGATAATTATATTTGAAGAGAAAAATTTTTTGCCTAGACGGGACTCGAACCCGGGACCCTTGGCTTTCCGGGCAACGTGCTCTACCAACTGAGCTACCGAGGCGAGTTACGATCTAGACGCAAATTTTTCTCTTATGTACGTTGTATTCCCTCTCGCCCAAATGCTTGAAACCATAGCTTTCTACTCTTTGCAAATGGCGCTCTCTTAGTTAAGAAGACATTTATTGGGACTTTAAACACTACTTTATAGCAGCCAGTAGGGCTTCTATTGACGATTTTAATTATTAAGTTTAACAATGCAAAGATAGAAGCTATGGTTTTAAGGCATTTGGCTGCGAGGGAATTACAACGTACATAAGAGAAAAATTTGCGTCTAGATCGTAACTTGCCTCAGTAGCTCAGTGGTAGAGCACTTGGCCCAGAAAGCAAGGGTCCCGGGTTCGAGTCCCGGTCTAGGCGAAAATTTTTCTCTTCAAATATAATTTATCCTTCTATGAGAAGTGTTAAATTAATAATAAAAATTGTCAATAGAAGCCCTACTGGCTATAAAGTAGTGGTAGTGATAAATTCCCAATAAATGTCTTCTTAACTAAGAAGCCGCCATTTTGCAAAGATAGAAGCTATAGTTCTCAAGCATTTGGCGCGAGGGAATTACAACGTACATAAGAAGAAAAATTTGCGTCTAGATCGTAACTCGCCTCGGTAGCTCAGTTGGGTAGAGCACTTGGCCCGGAAAGCCAAGGGTCCCGGTCTAGGCGAAAATTTTTCTCTTCAAATATAATTTATCCTTCTATGAGAAGTGTTAAATTAATAATAAAAATTGTTCAAATAAAAATTGTTATAAATAAAAGCACATTTGCTAGTTATTTCATGTATAAGCTGCACCTAATTTTGAAACTTATATTTAGGTAAAATGTGCAGCCTATGCACGTGTAAATACACTACTAAAAGTTTTCCCATAGTTATTCTTCATTAACTTCATCACTTTAATATAATTATTTTGATGAATTGAAGTAACAAAACAAGAAGAAACAATATTCCCAATGTTAACAAGGCATGACTTGTAGAAAATATTAAACTCATTATTAATTCTTTCTCTGGCAGTAAGTACAGACTCCCAGTGAAAATGGCCAGCATATTTGCAGTGATGTACAATGCTTTCCATTCATGTTTTTTAATTATTTCATTTCATACATCTCAATGATTATAAATTATATTTGAAGAGCAACAATTATATGCTCAAACCGAGATTTGAAACGTATAATTTGTCTCTTCAAATATAATCTTTTCCGTTCAAGTTAGTATTTTTTACTATAAGTTATAACATGTGGAACACACTAGTGTAACTGGTTATAATCAATATTCTACAAGCCAGAATGT
>JASPKZ010007031.1:0-17260 GCA_030220185.1 Diploptera punctata | reverse complement strand
ATTTTAAACGATAGTAGAACAAAACGAGGAAAAATATACCACTTAAATCTGTGTCTAATTATACAATATACCTAATAATAACAGTTACACAACATTCCGTTTTCACTGCGGTCCGCCCACATTCAAATAACTTACAGAAGAAATTTGTGTTTGGCCAATTTAAGGGCTAATGTTTTAAAATACCTTTTATAGGCATATTATATAGGCCCTCAATTTTCTGAGCCCATTGATATTTTATGTTAACTCATATTTTGGATCTTGGAGTGTAAAAAGACAAAACTGGTAAGAGATATCTCTGTTTACCACACCCACAGGAGATTTATATTGATTGCTGTGTTCACTTGTTAAATGAATAATATGTTTTACAAGATGTAAACCAGACAACATGACGTGCAGCTGCGCATGTGATTGCATATCTTGTGAGTCTGTTTAAATCAGGATTGACCTCTACACCTGTCACCACTCATGACAACATTATATTTTCAAATGTTCTTGTCGCTAACACACACCGGATCAACTGTCAATGACAACCCACATCCAAATGCAGATTCAAATAAAGTTGTGAAAAAACGGATGTCAGTCATTATCATCATCATTCAAGGTTAGGTGATTCGCATGTTCCTAATTCACAATGGCGTCCTTCATCTCTTCCTACATCTCTTAATGCCCTTGGTTTATAATGATATCTATCTGAACATGCTTTTTCCCCAGCCGACGGCGGTGTTGTTAGGACGTCCGTGAGAACAAAAAAATCAGCCGCGAGATTTCAACTGCTTTCGATCGATAGATCATCGGTTGATTTATGTCTTTTGACAAACCGTCCGATTCCTAATAGCCAATTTTGTCGGTCCACCAATTTCGTGGTTGTAGATGTTTCTCCTTCATGTATAAACATATTTCCTGACTCCAGGAAGTTTTAGGTCTTCCTAGCTTCGTCTTCCCTCAGGTTTCCATTCCAAAACAGATTTTGGTAGTCGATCCTCTTCCATTCGCGGACATGTCCGTACCATCTTAATTGCTGAGTTTTAATAAATATAAAATAGTGTCTTCAATCTTCATTTCTCCCTATAAAAATGAGTTCCTATTTTTTTTTCTTCTTGAAAGTTCTTGCTGCCCCTTCGTATAAATTCCATTTCCGTTGCCAAAAGGTACTTGTTTAACTCTTTGCCATGTTATAGTTGACTCGGTATTTAGTTTCCAGGCGGCATCAAACACAACTGTTTTCCTCTGGTTTAAAAATAAATTGTTACTGCCAGGTAAGAGCCGGGGAGTTGTTGTTATAAGGCTTCTAAACGCCGCTCCTATCACACCAACACTGCAACAGTTCCTCTACCAATAACGTCTTCACATTTTTAAATGACGTCCTCCACGTGGATATAATTATCTTAACAGCGTTGCAACTTGTCGTCTTTTGCAGTATTTTTTAGTTGGTAAAATTATTCTAGGAATAAAACGTGACAACGCCGCTTGATATGCTAAATACTTATGCGCGTGCAAAATAGACTTTGAAGAAGTAAATTGCTGTATGCTCCAGGTTGTGGTGACGTTTTGAAGAAGTATTTATGCACAAAAAAATTACTGGTTCAGGTTGTGTTTAATTTTCGGTAGAGCCGGATTCTCTTCTTAGGGTCGGAAGTTGGTACACTGGATAGGAAAACACTTCAAAATTACTAAAAAATGTTTCTTGTAGAAATTATTGAAAATGTATTCACTTCTTAAAGTTCCCAGCAGATTAAGTAAATGTAGGTGGTATTATTCTTCATCGCCAATTAAAATTAAATTATTTTCTTTTCTTGAATCAATTATTTTTCTTGTATTAAATATTACATTTTATCAGGAGAGCTCTTCTTGCTTCTATCTTTGTGGAAAGTTGTATGCAGAATGACTAGTGTAATTCTTTTATAATTTTCAAGAAGATTATTACATCACATGATGGTAATTCTAAATTCTATTGGTCAATAGTTCTTTAAATATAAGGTTTAATTTGATTTGTTAAATAAGAAAGTTAATTGTTTTAACATCCAATCAGAGTTTAGTTTACTTTCATTTAAGAATTGAAGTTAAGCAGGTATTCTTATTACAGTTAAACAGAAGGATTTATAATTTTGACAACAATGACTTAAAACAATTTTTAAAAGCATTCTTTACAAAACTGTTATGTAGTACAATTTCTTTAATTGTTACTGAGACATTTTTATTCAACAATAACCAACAATTAATTATTTATATGTTTTTATTTATTTAAGTTACTTTTAAATATTAAAAGAATTTATAAAATACAAAATTATTAATTTAAACTTTTATATATTTTTTATGATATTAAAATCCTGCTTTAACTACCTAACCACAAAGCAAAGCGCCTATAAACTAAATCACTGAGGCGACTATACATATCAGCGAGTCTGCAATACTTGGACTTGGAAGGTGCTAACGATGATAAGTTACTATGTAATGGAGGCTGCTCTGCTGAAACAGCCATCCTTATAGCTTAAATAAATGTATATGTTTTATTAGAGAGACTGAACAGTGGAACGCTGCAATAACCATACAATTAACTAACTTAATGGCACTATCCATCCTGGAAATTCATGGCCGCATGCATACATATCTACCCTCCATTAATATTTTTCTGATCATAACCTGTATAAATCATCCGCTTCAAACCATAGTTAATGTATTCTCCACCTCTTTGTTGCCACATTTTCTTCTAATGTCGGATCTGAGCCCCCGTAAGTTATGCGAACTGAAGCCTACTTCCTTTTCTCCCTCGGTAAATCATTTCCCTCCCTGCATTCCTATCTCTCTCCTCTTGTACATCCAGTGTTGTCAACTCCAACCTTGTCTTCTTCTCTTCTTCTTCTTCACTTCACACGGCTGTTGCGCCTCACAGTTGTTCTGTCCATCTTTTCACTAGCCTTCCTACATTCCTTCAACCTCTTGGCTTGTAGTTAAATGCTGCTCTTGGTAATCTTGTTACATTTATTCTTTCCACATGCGTAAACCATTTCTCTCTATATTCTCCGATTTTCTCATCCAATGGATATACATTTAACTCTGTTCTTATATCTTCATTAGTTTCGCTCCCATAAAGTAATGCAGGAACTGCCAATGTTTTATAAAACTTCAATCCTAGTATCTCTTCTTGTTTTAATTCTTTAATGTTTTATGTATAGTTCCGCAGTTAGATATTTAAAATTTCGACAGTTTCATATGTATGTCTCTTTCAGTTTTTTTCCAACGTTGCATTATTCAATATTCAAGAGCCATGACACTGGGGGAGGTTTCGCAACATCCCTACTTGATAAAGTTACTGTGGCTGCTGTTTGAGTGCCCGTGAAATGGTGTGGGTACAGACTGTGTCTAAGAACGATGTCAGCGCTACAGGGGCACACATCCGTTGGTCCGACCGAGTATACCTTTCTTACTAAAAGATTCCATGTTGTTCTTTTCATTCCTCATTCGTGCCACATGTTCTGCCCATCGCAGTCTAAGAGACATACTGTTCTCAATATCTGGCTTCCTCATCATCATCATCATCATAGTACATTCCACGAATTTAGGTCCATTTGTTGACCTGTTTTCGGCCTCAAGAGAAACACCATCCAAAAGTATTTTGAGTGGAAGTCCTGGTCTTCTTCTTCCTGCAGGTTGATATCTTAACATTAGTTCTGGGTATCTCTGTGATCTTCCATTCGATGAACATGTTGCATCCATCTTTGACTTTATAATCAGAAACATTTTGTTTTCTAAAGATTCCATGTGTAATTCTTCTAAAGATGTCTTCATTTTTTTGTGTGATCTAGTAGTGTGTATCCTGCAGTCCTCCCACGGGTATCTCATTTCAGCAGACCTAAGTCTCTGTATATCCTTCTGTTTCAAACGTCCATACTTCGCTACCATACAAAAGAGTTGGAAGAGCCAGTGTTTTATACACTTTTAATCTTGAATGCTTTTGGGACTAACTGTGGCTTCAAGATAGAATTTATTAACCCTAAAATTCTTAATAATTTAGATATTTTTGCATTTACAATCCTTTTCTTCTTCATATGAGATCTGGCTTCCTATAAAGACCAAATAGTTCATTGTTATGTAGTCTTCTCCATTCACCATCCCTCGTCATGTTCATCTCTCTTTGGTCCAAAAATTTTCCTAAGAACTTTATTCTGAAATACTTCGTAATCTCCTTTCCTCCCTTAAAGTAAGAGTCCATGTTTCGCACCCAATATAATATAACTGGTAGAATAATAGTTTTTATATATTTTCAGTTTAACGTTTTTTGAAAGGAGTTGGGACATCAAGAGTCCTCTGCAATGCATAATAGCACGCATTTCCAGAATTGAGCCTATGTTTAATTTCTTTGTGGCATCTCATTCCTATTTGTGATTATTGTTCCTAGGTATTTGAATTCAGCCACTTCCTCAAAATGTCCCTCATTTGTCATTAGCTGTCCATTTCCATTACATAATGTATTTCTACGTGTGACCACATATTTAGTTTAAAAACAAAGTAACTGCGATGAATTATTAAAAATTCTCATCGCTATTAGAAGTAGAACTCGCTTTGTAGCATGTTGGCTTTACCAACTGCGCTACGGCGGCGGCGGCGCGGCGTGGGGGTGTGTCACTCACCGAATGATGTCTTCTGCCGCCACATCTCTTCATCTGGCTGATGAGAGCTCCCGTATTGTTGCCGTTCTTCACACCAGCCTTCAACACAAAACTGGTGGTAATGTACGTAGCGATCATTATTTTCTCCATTTATGGCTGCTAATGGACACAACCCAGGGGTTGTATCTTTTTAATACACTTGCTTGATCATATATCCCGCGCTGTAAGAGCCACATAACTGGCGGAAATGTCTTCAAGTTGGTCACTCAAATCAAACGCAAATTTCTTAGTTCTGTCCTAAGTCAGGCTGCTTTAGACAGTTTCTCGTAAGGATTACAAACTAAACTAACTAACTATTGAACTTAGAAGTTTCAATGTCTGCGCGAATATAGACTCTCCATACATCCCCAATCTCGAGTTAATGTCTTCCAATCATCACCTGTATAATTTACCTCCCTTGAAATTATTAAAAATATAAATAAAAAAGCGATATTATCTCTCTATCTGGGATGAAAAGGATATCCCTGAAAAAATTACTAGTTATAATAAAAGTTGGGGGCACGCTGTAGCTTAGTGGTTAAGACACTGAGCTACAAGCCGGAGGGTCGAGGGTTCAAGTCCCGTTGGAGTCAGGATTTTTAAACTGACCCAAAGCCCTCTGGCGGCACTATGGCCCTGGGGTCGACTCAGCCTCTAACGGAAATGGGTACCAGACGCTTGTTCTGGGGGTAAAGGGCGGCCGTCACGCAGGGCTGACAACCCGGCTGACATAAAGTGCCGATTGTCTAGAAAAAGTGGGCGCCTTAACCTCCTACTACCCCAAGGGCCTCCTGAGGCCTGTTGTGGGATCACTTAATAATAAAAATTGGGAATTATTAATCAAGTTATGAAACCATCCCTTCTACAAAAAAACACCAGATTACGTTTATATAACACTTTGGCTAGACCAGTGTTGACCTATGGTAGTGAAGCATGGACACTAAAAAGACAACATGAAAGCAGAATAACGGCTTGTGAAATGAGATTCATGCTCAGAACAGCGGGTTACACCAGATGGGATCGGAAAAGGAACACCGATATCTTAAAAGAATTGAAGACTACGCCAATTTTGGAATATATTAAACAGTACCAACTAAATTGGAAACACCATCTTGAAACAATGAGTTCAAATCCGGATCCCCAACGCTGTTTATAATTTTAAACCAAGAGGACGAAGATCTCTGGGCCGTCCTATGAAACGCTGGAGGGAAAATTTTCTATAGGACAGTAACAGGCCTTGGCCTAATACTTGGAAGGAAGAAAAGAAGAATAAAAAAGCGAAAATGGAACTGGATAGGACACACATTAAGAAAATACCATAGTTCAATTGAAAAATTGCAGTGGATTGGAACCCCAAGGACGCAAAGGAAGAGGTAGACCGAAACGACATGGAAGAGAACCATCCTTGAAGAAATTGCAAAGGAGGGAAGTGAAGAAGTTAGCTCAGAATAGGATCCGTTGCCGATGCTTTGTGGATGCCCTATGTTGCTAATAGGAGATAAAGGAGATGATGAAATAAAAGTTTTAAATTATTCTCCCACCTGATTCTTGTCTTACACACTAGTGTCGCTTTCCCTCAGGTTCTTCTACAAGGAGTTCCCTTGACAGTCGTACAATCCCCTTTCGTGCCACATGTCCTGCCCCGCGCAGTGTACGATATTTAAACTGTTTCTTATTACATTTGGTTTGCCATAAATACCATCTAGCTTACTGTTATGTAGTCTTCTCCATTCGCCTGTCTGTTTATCTCTTTTTCGTCCAATTTTTTTCCTTTGAACTTTATTCTCAAAAACTCGTAATATCTGAGTCCATGTTTCGCACCCATATAATATAACTGGTAGAATAATAGTTTTATACATTTTCAGTTTAATTTTTTGTGGGAGAAGTTTGGACCGACAAGAGTCTCTGTAATACATAATAGCACGCATTTCCAGAATTGAGCCTATGTTTAATTTCTTTGTGCATCTCATTCCTGTTTGTGATTATTGTTCCTGGGTATTTGAGTTGGAGACACTTCCTCAAAATTTCCCTCATTTTGTCATTAGCTGTCCATTTACAGTATATGGTGCATTTTTATGTGTAAACAAATATTTAGTTTTATTCATTTTTACTTCCAGTCTCCAATTTCTTAACGTTGTGAAATTCAACAGTATTCGAAAACTGTTTGCCTACACGCATCCTACTCCAATAACTTCAGATACCGTGAGAGATAAAATAATTGTGGAGGGGAAACCCATTGAACAAGTGAACCGTTTTAAATACGATCATAGAAGCAGCTGAAATGAGATTTCTGAGAAGTGTGGCTGGTTGCAAACTTCTAGATAAGAGAAGAAGTGAAGATATTAGAAATGAGGTAAATATCTTTAAACTCTTAGATAGAATAAAATAATCTAGAAAAAATGGAAAGAACATGTTTCAGAGAATGGAAGATGATCGCATTCCCAAAATTATACTTAAATACAAACCAAAAGGACGCAGGACTGTTGGTAGAGACCGAAGAAGAGATGGATCCAACTTTTGAATGAGTATCTATGAGACCGGAACAAACCACATGGGCTTAATCCGTGTTTGTTGTTGTTGATGATGGATGATGATGATAACTTCAGTAAGTATAGGCTACAGCTAACTTTTAGGGATTCCAAACTCCAGCAGGATAACTTCTCCCCTTTGGTTGAATTATATATATATATATATATATATATATATATATATATATATATATATATATATAAAACAACAGTTAATGTATAGTAACAATGACAATCACATTTCTTTTAAAATAAAGTAAAAAAAATGAAGTATTAATTTGGTGGCGCTGCGTTGTGTCCACCCCTGAGCAGGTCGCGTGTCTAACGTACAGGACACAAGTAATGCATTAATAATGTACAGTCAACAAAATCACTAATCTGTGTCATAAATAACCACCGCGTTTTTTTTTTACGCTTGTAATTTCTGAAATGAGTTCCTAATTACGCTGGCAAATGCAACACTGCATTAACGGAACAGAGAGGACCATAATGTGCTACTAACTTATTATCTACTATTATCTCGTATAAATGGGTACAGTTAAGTACGGTACCTTGAATATGGATTGAAGATATCTACAGAAAAAAACAAAAATTATGGCATTTCAAGGTGTAGATCCTGTCAGAAGTAAAATTGTACTGGACAATAAAATTTTGGAGCAGGTGAATAATTTTACATACCTACGATGCAATATCTCATATCAAGAAGAAAAGGATGTAAATTCAAAAATATCTAAATTTTTTAAGAATTTTAAGGTTAAAAAATTCTATCTTGAAGCCACAGTTAGTCCAAAAAACATTCAAGACTAAAAGTGTAGGCCTATAAAACACTGGCTCTTCCAACTCATTTGTATGGTAGCGAAGTATGGACTTTGAAACAGAAGGATGTACAGAGACTTAGATCTGCTGAAATGAGATACCTTCGGAGGACTGCAGGATACACACTACTAGATCACAAAAAAAATGAAGACATCTTAGAAGAATTACACATGGAATGTTTAGAAAACAAAATTTCTGATTATAAGTCAAGATGGATGCAACATGTTCATCGAATGGAAGATCACAGAATACACAAACTAATGTTTAAGATATCAACCTGCAGGAAGAAGAAGACCAGGACGTCCACTCAAAGACTTCTGGATGGTGTTTCTCTTGAGGCCGAAACAGGTCAACAAATGGCCTAAATTCGTGAATGTACTATGATGATGATGACCATTTTTTTGCTTGTTTGTCAACCGATGTGCAGAGTGTTGTTGGAAGATAGGAGAACTCCGGTGTGGTACATCATGACATACTCCTGCGGTATTGGAATCTGAAATCCCAGGCGGAGCAGCTTGCGCGCACTGGCCACGCATCCACAGAGACGGTTTAGGGAGGATTAGTGAATCAGGCCGAGGTTCTATCCCGAACAAGTAATAAAAAACAATTTGCAGTAGGAAGAGGTCCCCAGGAGATGTATGAGTTGGGCTCAAGTTTGAGAGATGAGGTTTCCATCTTAAACAAACTGCATTCAAGTTAACTGCCTGGAGGAGAGTTCTCAACCTGCAGCGCACGTACCCACCGTCACTACACCTCCTTACTACTCGGCTGCTGGCCTCACATCTACATGTGCATCTACAGACGTGGGTATCAGTCGAAATAATAATAATAATATTAATAATAATAATAATAATAATAATAATAATAATAATAATAATATAATAATAATATATAATAATCGAGTTGGTGTTTACTTGATGAAAATCCATATTTATTAATTAAATAAAAATAAAACATAGTTTTATTTTGATTTTCATATTTATTAAGAGATATATTCAGTGACAGCTGTTTCGGTACACTGTACCTTCTTCAGACATGTTAACGAATTACAGGTAACTGTATAAGCGTGACTTAAAAGTGCCAAGTGGGCGGCAACCCCTGATATCTTGAGGAAGGAGATTCCAGGAGCGGGCAGAGGCTACTGTGAAGGAAGTAGAATAGGAGGAAGTGCTATGAAGAGGAATTGTTTAGCAGACTGCTATCTTGTGACCTAGTGTCAATATTGTGGTAGGAGGATAACTTCTCAAATCTGGACGCCAGGTAAGTAGGAGTGTAGGAATTCAGAAGCTTGAAAAGTAGTGAAAGAGAGTGCAATTTACGTCTGTCAGTAAGACGGAGCCAAGAGAGGTTATTAAAGTGTTCGGAAATATGGTCATAACGGCGGATATTGAAAATGAATCGAACGCAAGCATTATGAACACGCTGCAGTCTCTGCGACAAGGCATAGTTTAGATCATTATATATAATGTCACAATAATCGAAGTGTGGCAACACAAGATTCTGCACAAGGATTTGTTTTAACGAAACTGGGAGAAAATTCTTAACGTCTAAGATAATGTAAGATGGAGAAAGTCTTTTTACATATGTGTTTCACCTGTGTTTGCCAGGTTAAATTTGCGTCTAGATGTAGTCCAAGATCTATTACTGAAGAAGAATAAGGGATAATTATATAAAGGGTGACCAGTGGTTACAGCTGATATCCACAACTTGGAGCCACTACTTGTTTTATCTACGCAAACTCATATCGATGCTGGGAGGGTACCGGTGCCATACTGGCCGAAATACTTCCCTCGCGGGGACTCTCTTGGCTACGTCTTACTGACAGACGTTAATTGCACTCTCTTTCACTTCTTTTCAAGCTTGTCAATTCCTACACTCCTACTTACCTGGCGTCCAGATTTCAGAAGTTATCCTCTTACCACAATATTGACACTAGGTCACACTGCTAACAATCCCTCTTCATAGCACTTCCTCTTATTCTACTTCCTTGACAGTAGCCTCTGCCCGCTCCTGGAATTTCCTTCCTCAAGATATCAGGGGTTGCCGCACACTTGGCACTTTTAAGTCACGCTTATACAGTTACCTGTTGTCTAATAATTAATTTTTCTCTATTTATTTAAATGTATTCTATGTCATTAATAATTTGTTCTCGATTTTTATATATCTTGTACATATAATATTTAATTTGTTAAATCTAGAGAAAATAAAATACATTATAAATATTAATTGTATTGTATTTATAACATGTAATTGTTTATGTTTATTGTAATTTAGATGTAAGACTATTTTTTGTATTTTTTTGAAACCTGGTTGAGCGGCAGACAAGGCCTAACTCTGCCAGGTAAAATAAAGCTATTACACGGGTCAACATGATGTTTGTCTCATGAGTACCAATAGTTGTACTTAATGCAGTTTTTATCGTGTTTTCAAATATGTATTCGGAATTTCTCCATCACCCACAGTTTTTTTATTTCAATTTCAATTAATGGATTTAAATAATAATTTTGTTTAATAAACGTTTTTTTTCGTCCATTTGTTCATTGTAAATAAAACCAAATGAGCTAACTCAGGAGATTTCAGCTATGGAAAAGAGGTATCAAGGCAAATGGAATCCTAATATGCTGGCCGATTATTGTTGGACCATCAAGAGTGATGCTCCACAGGCGAAATATAACAGAAAATCGTCATTTCTTACTTTCTAGGTGAGTCCGAATGTTCGAATATTGTGTAGTTACGAATGTAGAAAATATTTAAATGTTTGAAATTATAAATGCATGTCTCTCGGAAACCTTGCGTGATGGAGAAAAACCGATATCATATTTGAATTCAGGAGAAAAAATACTATCAGAATCACATATTTTTCTTTTTGAGACAAAAAAAAAAGTTTCTTTTTTGGTTGCTCAATGTTAATATTACTCGAATCAGCGTTTTATTTAGCTCATGCGATAAGGCATGATGACTTAGACCGCTCGGGACGATTTCGTTACATTATTAACCAACTTTATTTTTTGTTTAAAGATTTTAAATGCATACATGTTCCTGTGCGCAATATTAAGTTTTGATTCTTTTCCTCTATTCATCTCTATCCTTCCAATCACCATCATGCAGTCCCCTGTCCTTCGTAAATTCACAATTCCTCTCTAACCATGTCTTCTTAGGTCTCCTTCTTCTTTTCCTCACATTTGGAACCCACTCCTAACTGCCTAACTGACAATCTATCTTCATTCACGTGTTCAAACCTTCCTAATACTTGTTTCCCATGTGATTACTAAAAATAAAACATTGGGATCCGTTTACATAATACTTTTAGCGAACTATCTTGCTCTGGCATTTTCTTGACATGGCCATACCACTGTAATCGTTTCTTTCCTATAATATCTATGATGTCCGGCTCCTCTTGTACACCCTTATTTCCTTTATTTCGTTATCTATCCATTCTACATTTTCCAGCTGATCTTCTTTAAAACATCAATTTTTTGCACTTAAATTATTTCATTTCCCTGGTAGGAATTTGCCAGACTTTCAGCACCATATGTTAAAGCGCTCTGAACTATGGTTTGATATATTTTTTAATTTTCTATGTTTTGTAATATTCTTGCTCCACCAAACAGAGTTTAAAGCGGAATGCAGGCTTTCACGGCCGGTAATCATGGTTATAAAAGATTCCGGGCTATGTGGCCGTGGTCTATAACTGGCGTTTCTTCCAGACGTTTCTTCTCCCTCAACTGCGGAGGGCATCTTCAGTGGCGAGCGCTTACAAGCTGTTGTTTCCCTGTCGTAGACTCGACTGCGAAATTTCGCAGTCGAGTCTACGACAGGGAAACAACAGCTTGAAGCGCTCGCCACTGAAGATGCCCTCCGCAGTTGAGGGAGAAACGTCTGGAAGAAACGCCAGTTATAGACCACGGCCACATAGCCCGGAATCTTTTATAAACAGAGTTTAAAGCATTTATAAAAATAATTATCTGCCATATTATGTACGGCAGTGAAAATTGGACTCTCACTCATTCAGAGAGGGAAAAAATAGAGGCGGCGGAGATGAAATTTTTAAGGCCAACGGCGGGCTACACTCTTATGGACCAGAAAAGAAGTTCAGAGATAAGAGATTAAATAAATATTTTTAAATTGACGAATAAAATTGACAAACAAAGACAAAATTGGTGCGAACATCTACTTAGAATGTCAGATGACAGACCTTCTAAAATTATTTTAAACTACAAACCCACAGGATATAGAAGTCAAGGAAGACCATTTGCTAGATGGAAAGACCAAATCTCTTGAAGTCGGAACCGGGTCAGATGGTCTAACCCTTGATATTGATGATGGAAAATAATTGTATTGTATCTTGTAAGCCCATGTTTTCCCTTTACAGAGATTTAGGCGCTCTCCCCCTACAGGGAAGAATTTGAACCATACTAATTTAGTTAAACTTGTTTTCGTATAGATGTCATTTGAGTGGTACGTGGTCAGCGTTCCGCCTCGTACTGACATCTAGGAAACCAAGGTAGTACTAGGACGGGAAAATTCGGTAAATTTTGCTTAGAGGCCTTTTCATTCGGGCTTAAGGATCTTTTACGACCTGAAAATCTTCAGACTCGGGACCCACGGCTTAAAGTCCCTCCCGGAGGACTTGTTCCTTGGATTTCTCCGTCCTAATAATTCCATCGACCCCGGCTGGGTTTGAACCCGCGACCCTCGGGACCAGAGGCAAGGAGCATAACAACTAGTCCACCGCGGCCACATATAGAAAATACTCTCTATCTATCTTCGGGTTTTTTACAGCTGCTACCGTCTTCCCGTGCCAAACTTCCAAAGCCTACGGTCTTGTGCATCTTCAATGCTTAGCCCACTTGCTTGCATTACTGTCTTCATGTTTTCCTTCCATGTTAACCTTGTGTCTCCCTCTTTTCTTCTTTCTGTTCGGATGCCATTGATATAGTTTGCTTTGGCCATCGCTCATCTTCCGTTCTTAAAATCATGTCCTAACCACTTTAATTCCTTCTCCTCAATTCTTTCAATTATGCTTTCTTCTGCTTCCATTGTTTATAATTTCCTTATTTGTGACATGTTCTAATTTAGACTTCTGGGCACTTTCTCCGTAAATAATCCATTTCTAGAGCTATTAGTCTATTCTTGTTAGTACTTATTGATTGTCCATACCTCACTTCCATACATTGCAACAGATTCCACCAATGTTTTACCAATATATTTTTTTTGTGTCTTTCCAAATATGTTTATCCCACCATATGGAATTTAACGATGATATTATTTAGAAAATAATAAAAACATAAAAAAAGTGAGTCAGGTTGGTTGGAACCGAGAACTGGCACTGACGAGCCTCAAACGCTATCGCTTCGCTCGGTGAAGAAAGATATCGTGATTTTTTGCAAAAATAAGCAAACATATGCGAAGGGAAGTGGAGCCGGAGGGGATTGAGATCTTGAGGAAAGCCTGATGTACACACGTTTTTTGTTGAAACTTTTAATGGAACTCTTGTGTCTGTTCCACATCGCACGGCGCCAGGGCTGCACAAAACTCTTTACTCTCACTAACAAGGCACACTGTCAACTATTACATCCCGAAACCCACCTTGACATATCTCCCCAGAGAAGCGTTTGTGATGTACTCAAGGCCGTGGCCAAATAATTATCTGCCGTTTTTTTAAATGCAAGGCACCAAAAACGTTTGTGCAGAATCTTGTGGTTGCCACACTTCGATTATTGTGGCGCTATAATAAATATAACATTTCAACAATGGAGAAGAACTAAAACCTAGTATTGAATGCACTGATTTAGGAACAAAAATTAGACCATTCAGGCGATAACACACAGTGGAAAATGTTAAAAATAGAATATCGCACAAACAAAACAAGCAACAAATGCGTTTAAACTCTGTTTGGTGGAGCAAAAATGTTTACAAAAATAGAAAATTACAAAGATATCAAACCATAATTGCAGGCATTTAAAACATTTGGTGGGAAAGTCTGGCAATTTCATACCAGGGAAAGAACTGAAAATGAATTGTAAGTACAGAAATGGTTGTTTTAAGAAGATCAGCTGGAAAATCTTAGAATGGATAGAATGAGAAATTAAAGAAATAAGGGAAATTATGGGAGTACAAGAGGGAAGCAAGACATTCATAGAAAAGAAAAGATTGCAGTGGTATGGTCATGTCAAACGAATGCCAGAGCAAAAGATTGCCAAAAATGTTATGGAATTGATCCAAATGGAAAGGAGGAATAGAGAGACCGAAGAAAACTCAGAGAAATGGTTACGAATCAGCTATGATATCAGAGGAATGGAGGGATAGGACCGAGAGGAATGGCGTTTGGTTTCCGGAAGACAGCGGCAGGTGCCATGATACCGGATGAATGATGAGAATGATATATATAATGATCTAAACTATGACTTGTTTCGCAGAGAATGCAGCGTGTTCATAATGCTTGCGTTCGATTTCATTGTTCAATAACTGCTCGTTATGACCACATTTCAATGTTCATTAATAATCTTTTCTTTATTTTTTTTATCTTGTATATTTCATATTTAACTAACAACTAAACTTAACTCACTGGCACTCATCGAACCCGTAAGTTCATGGGCGCGGCGGACAGAAGCTCTCCATACATCCCTAACCTGAGCCAATGTTTTCAATCATTCCCTGTATTAATCTACTCCCTCAAATCATAATTTATGTTAATGCTCCCGCCTAATTCTGCACCAAAATGGGCGTTTTCCGTCTGGTTTTCCTAAAAAAGCTTCCATGCAGTCTTTCATTTCCAGTCGTGCCACAGTCCTAACCTCGCAGTCTACGGATTACTGTTCTCATGATCTGGCTTCCTATAAGACCTGTAGTCACTGTTTATAACCTTCTCCATTCACATGTCTGTTCATCTCCCTTTGGTGAAAAAATTTTCCTAAGAATTTATTTTCAAATAGCGTAATCTCATGTCCTCCGGTAAAGTAAGGTCCATGTTTCGCACCCAGAAAATATAACGGGTAAATAATAGTTTTATATTTTTCAGTTTACTGCGCTACGGCGCGTACAGAATTTAGCAGTAGTTTTTGTAAGTACATGGGTCACAGTCTTCCCTCCACCAACTATGTTTAATGACGTCACCTGAAATGGTTCCTGCTAGTGAAATTCAAACGGAGAATTCCTCTTGGCTAGTGAGGAATGCCATTGAGTAACACTAAGAAATTAGGGACTGGAAGTAATATCAGTAAACTAAATATATGGTCACACGCAAGAAATACATTATAATGGAAATGACAATAATGACAAATGAGGGAAATTTGGAGGAATGCCTGAATTCAAATACTAGAACAATAATCCAACAGGAAGGAGATGCACAAGAATTAAACATAGCCTCAATTCTGAATGCGGGCTATTATGCATGCAGAACTCTTGAGCCCAACTCCTTAAAAACGTTAAACTGAAAATATATAAAACTATTCTACCAGTTATATATATGGGTGCGAACATGGACTTTACTTTAAGGGAGAAAAGGAAGTACGAGTATTTGAGATAAAGTTCTTGTAGAAAAATTTTTGGACCAAGAGAGATGAACAGACAGGTGAATGGAGAGACTACAGAACAAGAACTACATGGTGTTTACAGAACCCAGATATAATAAGAACAGTTAAATCTCTTAGACTGCGATGGGCAGGACATGTGGACGAAGGTGGAATGAAAGACAGCATGAAGCTATGTAGAAAACAGACGGAACGCCCAGTTGGGAGACCAGAATAGGTGGGAGAATAAATAACCTATGATTTGAGGGAAGTAGTAGATTATACAGCGGTTCATGTGTGAAAAAGCATAGCCCAAAATGGGGATGTGTATTGAACGCTTATTTGAAAACTTTCATAGAGATATAGTTTCAAGTTTTCACATACAGATGTATTTTTTTCTCAGGGTGCACCTCTTGCGAGGAAGCTTGAACTATGCCATGCGGCAATGAACCTACGGGTTCGGTAGTGCCAGTGAGTAAGTAAGTAGGATTAATAGTTGGGAGAAAATGGTGCTTAAATTACATTATAAGTATAGGGGTTTCCGGGTCCTGTAGGGAGGAAAAAATAATACAGTATTTGAGAATAAAGCTGCTAGGATTTTTTTTTTTCAAAGAGAGATGAACAGACAGGTGAATGGGGAAGGCTACATAACAGGAATACATGGTTTTATAGAAGCCAGATATAATAAGAATGTTACGTCTCGTAGCTGCGATGGGCAGGGCATGTGGATGAATGGGAAATGATAGATGGCATGGAAACTTCTTGTAAGAAATCACGAGGAATCAGCCAGTGGGTATAGACAAAGAATTGGATGAATAAGGGAAATGGAAATTGTTTTAAGAAAATCGGTCAGTTGCCAAGAATGAGGTGGGTGCGTCTCAGATTGTAGGGCTAGTCCACATGTCAGACGTGTGGTCATCATCTTTCTTGCAAGACATAAAAAGGAGAGACACGCGGGGGCTGTTAATCGATATCAAGAGCGTGGGTCAGGGGTGTCAAAACACACCATGAATAAATGAAGTCGCTGTTGTATGTGTTGAGCTATTTGCAGAGGGGGTTCGCGACCTTGATGGAGCCTCTGTTACATCAGACCACAGCGCAGTTAACCTCACACAACAGATCCAACCTCACTGCATTCTCACTTACTCAATGGCACTTCGAACCGTAGGTTCTGGCCGTGCGGACATAAGTTTCAATCATCCCCATTTGGGCTAATGTTTTCAATCATGCGCTGTATAATCTATCCCTAAATCCTGGTTAATGTTATTCTCCCACCTCATTCTTGGTCACCAACTGGCGTTTTCCCTCGTTTTCCTACAAGTAGCTTCCATGGATGTTTTCATTCCACATTGTTCCACATGTCTGCCATCGAGCTAAGAGATTTAACTGTCTTATTATATTGTCTTCCTATAAGACCATGTAGTCATGTTAGTAGTCTTCTCATCACCTGTTTTCATCTTCTTTGGTCCAAAAGTTTCTAAGTATTTATCTCAATTCTGTAATCTCCTTTCCTCCCTTAAGTACGAGTCCAGTTTCGCACCCATATAATATAACTGGTAGAATAATAGTTTATAATTTCAGTTTAACGTTTTTTGAAGGAGGGACATCAGAGCTCTGCATGCATAATAGCAGCGTTTCCAGAATGAGCCTATGTTTAATTTCTTTGTGCATCTCATTCTGTTTGTGATTGTTGTTCCTAGTATTTGATTCAGCACTTCTCAACATTTCCCTCATTTGTCATTAGTTGTCCATTTCATTA
>JASPKZ010007030.1:0-10071 GCA_030220185.1 Diploptera punctata | reverse complement strand
AGGCCTACGGAAAAAATGCATGATCTAGCTGGACAAAATGAATGACATCGCTCCTATTGACATATTTTTACAAAACTTCACACAGTTGTTAACCATTGCATTTTATATATGTATAGAAAATACCATTACTTTTGTTTGAAAAAAAACGCCTTATAGGAGGGTAAAAAATTTCATAAAGTATACAATTGCTCTCTATTAAGACATATTTTCACGAAACTTCACATATTTGTTAACCATTTCATTTTCGTGCGTGTATAGAAACTCTCATTACTATTGTTGATTAAAAAACCACCCCTTACAGGAGGTGAATTTTATAACATTTACAATTACCTGTTATTAGACATATTTTCATGAAACTAGAAAATTTCTCCATTTATAATAATATTTCGTGTCACTTATTTTCACCTGGAATACGTTCTACATACCTCATCTTGTACAAGCACTAATCGTTGCACTGTATGATCTGAAAGAAACCTCAGCTTCGCTCTCTGTTATCAGGATAACACTGTTATTTTACTTGTGTAATTAAATTATATGATGGGCTATAGGTTGGCACCTGTTGCCTTACTGTAGCCTGAATATGAGTATTATCTTATTGGATCAGATAAAGAATGAAGGATAAGAACAGAGTTAAATAGATTCATTGAATGGAGAAAATCAGAAAATATAGAGACAAATGGTTTACACATGTGGAAAGAATGAATGTAACAAGATTACCAAGAGCAGCATTCAACTACAAGTCAAGAAGTTCAAGGAACGTAGGAAGGCCAGTGAAAAGATGGACAGAACAACTATGAGGCGAAACAGGCAATTTTTTCCTACAACCCTGTGAAGTGAAGAAGAATGCTAAATCGACAATAAGTGCCATAGCTATTCTGAAGTGTAGGGATTCAAAAATCTGGATAGATCATGACTCCATTGCCCTCTTCATCTTTTTTAATCTTCGTGGTAATTATTTGTGGAGAACTTCGCTATTCAGCAGCTGTCCTTTTTCCACTCTTAAGTAGACAACTTTTGCGTAGCATAAAAATACCCATCTTCGCTAGGCCTAAAACGAATTGTTCATGATGATGATGATGAAGTAATTTATGTGGAGATTATGTCTGACAATAGTGGAGATACAGTCATTGCCTTCGTTCTCTCCGAACTTTTCACTAAGGTTTCCTTGGTCTTCCTCGTTTTTCCTTAATGCTGTCAAATAATATCTGTAGGTTTATATCTGTGTGTAACCACTGATAGTTTTTCTTGGTAATTTTTTTATTTATTTGCCTACTTGCCTTTCCACTTCGCAATTAGGATTGATGTTAAACGCACTCATCTTACGTTTTAAACATATTTCTATATAAAAAGGCACGTATTTACTCTAAATGTCTCTAAAATATAATAGAAAATCCATAGAGAACACTTGGTAGTGGATCTTGTAAACAAATAGGTTGTCTTTACACTCGAGCCCCAATCTCCCGGCTCTGAAGTTTAGGCTGTACGAGCGGTAAAGGGAGAACTCGCCCTCTGCTGCCAATAAGAAAAATAGTTGCAGTGGGAGTGAGCGTTTGCCACAACCAATCACTGCTCTTAACGCAGCTATAGCGCGCTAGTAAGGTTTGCAATTGCTGAGATGTTGTCAGTTGTATGTTTGCTAACCGCATAGATAAAGCGGGCATTCCCACTGAAAATCCATATCGGCAACACTGTCGTGAAAACCGTCAAGGCCGGAGAATCAGTGGCTGCAGTGTAAGTAGTAAAGACTGCTCAATATTTGTGATTTTCACACTGTCCTCCGAACCACTAGTATGGGTGCAAACACGATTACCTGCAAAGAAACGGCTCTATTTAAGAAAGTGAATAAAAGTTATATCTTTTTTTTTGTATAATAATCATAACGAGTGTAGAATACATCCTAACATAGAAAGAAAAGATGGACCAGGATAGAGTTTTTATAACCCTTGTCAAATCTTATTCTTTGATTGTAATTTTATGTAATTACAGTACTTTATAAAATTCTTAATAAATTAATAAAAAAATATAATTAAAAATAATTCGTGTATTATGATAGAGCATACCCCCTACTACAGAATCCATGCGAAAAAGTCACTCACACGACGAAGTAACATAAATACTGCGAGGAATAACCAGGGGTAAATTTTATATTTCAAGGACTCTGCGCACATGGCGTTCGGAATGATAACTTTCGTTGGCTGTAGCGAGGATGCCATTGACAGCATAATCAAAATAAGCATACAGTTTAAAACTTTGATTCATATAGTGTAGGTTTCACTACCTTTTTCACATTTCGTTATAGTTAAAAAAAATAATTTTGTCCAACTAAGATCGTGCAATTTTTCGTATGTGCGAAAAAGGTTAATTCTACCTGTACCTGAAATTTTGTTTCGGCCTAACTGCACACCCATTATGCAAATACAGATACTATACCTGTCTTACAAATGACCACTGCATTGTAAAAAATCTAAATTAATTTAAGTTGTGAGAAACTGAATCTTTCACGGGTACGTTCTGATTTACGGAATAAAGAGGCTAAAACGTAGTTTTACACGCTTTATATTAGCGTGGCCTGTATCATCTATCTATCTATCTATCTATGTAACGGAATCTTTCAACGCGATTTTCACTCCACGTAAAATCTCGGGATCGACTTGAAACTTGTCATACTTGTAGAAGACCCCCGTGGAAATACAATAAATTCATATGTATTTTTTAAAATCCTGCCATAATCATCAGAAAATAAAAAAAAGTGTTTGTTATCAATGAACGGAATCTTTCAACGCGATTTTCACCCACTTACAAACCATTGGATCGACTTGGAAACTTTGTATACTTGTAGAGGACCCGGACAATACAATAATTTCATACCTAATGTCTAAAATCCTGGCACATAATCATCAGAAATCACAAAAAAGTGTTTTGTGTATCAATGTAACGGAGTATTCCAACGCGATTTGCAACCACTTAGAAACATTGGATGGACTTGAAACCTTTGTATACCTGTAGAGACCCGTGACAATACAATAATTAATATTTATTTTCTAAAATCCTGGCCATAGTCATCAAAAATCAAAAAACGTGTTTTTTATCAAGTCACGGATCTTTCAAAACGCGATTTTCTCCCACTTCGAAAAGGGATCGACTTGAAACTTTGTATCGTGTAGAGGACCCGACAATAGAAATAATTTTCATATTTTGCTACTAAAATCCTGGCCAGAATCATCCGAAAATAAAAAAAATGAAAACTGGCATAATAGGTTGCGGACTTGTCGATTTTTAGTCATCGTTGTAAGAGCTCAGTTGGTAGAGCAGTGATCTCGTAGTGATATATATTTCAGTAATCCTACGTACGCTGAGTTCAAAACCCGGCTGGGAGGGTTTTTTTCATAGAAGAGTATTGCTATTAGCTCATACTACAATAGTATCGAATTTTAAAGAATTTACATTTTTATCTTATTTTGTAAAATATTAAAACTAAAAAATAAAAATCAATATAATAGTTTAAAAAACTAAAAAGAACACGCTTTATAGAAAGTAAATAGAAAAAGAATTTTAATGTCCAATACGCTTGGTATAAAATAAAGCGGTCAACAAAAAAAATCATCTCCTACACATATGAATAAAAGTAGTTATCATCAAAAAGAAAATAATTTTAACCATCAAACGCGTGGTGTGCTTTTTACGATTTTTACATTTTCTTCGAAAGAGCTTACTTTTACCAATATCTGTTGATTATCAAATATATAAATTGATATAGAGCACCCCAACGCTTTTGATGGTAAAATTATTTTCTTTTTGATGATAACTCTAATTTATTCTATATGTGTAGGAGATGAATTTTTTGTTGACCGCTTTATTTTATCCAAGCGTATTGGAAATTAAAATTATTTTTCATTTTTTACTTTTCTAATAAGCGTGTTCTTTTAGTTTTTAAAACTATTATTTTTTTGTTATTAAATGAAAAGTGAAAGTGATTGAAGATAAAAAAAGATCCGTGCCCGAAATAATGAGTAAATTTAAATGTAGAAAAACTCAAGTTTATGAGTCTTTAAAACACAAAAAAAAAAAATGAATGAATGGATGCAAGGAAATGGTCAAAGAAGGAAAGCTTAAAAAAAGGAAATAAGAAATCAACGAAATATTGTGGGAGTGTTTTACAAGTTGCACAATCAAAAAATCTCTAAATTTCCGAACCGATGCTCCAAAATCAAGCTCTAGCTGTTGTTAAGTCCTTAGGGAATAAACGATTTCAAGGCATCTTTAAGTGACTGGAGAATTTTAAAACGACGACAAATGTAGTGTTGGATTGAATTTGGCGGGGAATCAAAGGATGCGTACAAAAGTGTAGTTAGTGAGCGGAGAACCGAAACTGCATACTTCAATGGATATACGCGCCTAAGAGACAGTTTTATCGCGAAAACGGGGACTTTTTTTTTCGCGTGTTACCGTCGAAGTCGCTCATAATTACTATACTTCACTTTTGAACGGCAGACGGAAACTACAATTAATCCAAGATACGTAAAAAAGACATATACGGTGCTCTTATAAACACAACAACAAAATTTGAACTTTTTGTCGCACGCAGAAATGAGAATACGTGATTTAGTTACTCGGCAAGCGCTGATAATCGAAATTTGAAGTCCGATTTTCTCTACTCACCTAACGGTTTTTGCGAGGATTGTTGAATGTTTTACGTCCATATTTCACATATTATTGCTTATCTTGCACTTAGTTTTAATTTTTTTTGCAATAATATTGGTAGGAGCAATATGATCTATGCAAATCCAAATCATATGGATCCAAAAAGTTATTTTTTTTCTGAGAAGCATAAATACGTATTTACGTTACAACACATGCTTAAATTGTAAGCAAAAATTTAATCTTTTAAAACTTCTTCCTGGATGACTTACGGCCGATAATATGGCTTCGAAACGTCTGTGATAAGTTGCTCAACAGTAATCAGCAAGCATTTTTGTCACTGATTTCCCTTTTGCAACGCCTTTCCATTCTAAAATGTCATGGTCGGAACCTTTCGCCATGTTCATTCACTGACGTCACCCAAGTTCGGTGGGAAAAATATCAAAGTGTGAATACAGGGAAGTGTAATCTTAAGGGACATATTGAATCCCATTAATTTTGTACAGCCCTCAACAAGTCTTCCACTAAGTATCTGTCATTTTGTGCTCTCTAGTTTCCCAGAAAATTCACGCATACTGAGTTGAAGGCAAGCCAGACATTTTTCTCAACTGGAGTGAGAGTCCTCTCGAAATACAGCAACATCAAGGAGATTGCTTATTTGAGGACCTATAAAAATGCCTTCTTTTAGTTTACCCACATCAAGCATTGAGATTTCGCCTTTAAATATTGGAAGCCCTGCCTGATTTGTCTATTTCCTTCACGAAGTAATTCATCAACCCCAGTTTTATATATGACAGTGAAAAAATATTTTAGTTGCAATAACAAGCGGCTGGTTTTTCACACACTTTTGTCCTACTACTGAAGTTTCTCTGACGCCCACTCCCTAATTTCATAATGATTATGCTTATCATGACTAATCCCACTCATACAAGAAACAATTACATTTTGTGAATCCTGGCTGCATCCCTCTTATCATCCTATTACTTTCAGATTTGCACAAATTTTGCCACCATGTTGTGGCATAATTCAAAACCTTAAACAATTGCTCTCATACTGTCGTATGTTCCTTCATGTAATGGAGTAGGCATATACATTCCCGTAATGCAAAAGAAACGGTCTTTTTAACGAGTCTATGAAGATACGCCATTCTTGAGGATTATGTTCGCTTCCCAATCCAACCATTAATACCATTGCAGTAAACCAACTGTTCATTTTCAGTGAAGAGTGGCGACAGATTTAATTCCCGTTTATATGTAAGTGATTTTTGTGCCAGGTTGTATTTCTGAAGTCGAGATGAAATCTCTGCCAATTGTTTATTTAGTTTCAAGTCTCTTACAAGATCATTTAATTCAGCTTGTGATATCAAATATGGCTCTCGATATACATTGAAGTCAGGATCACATAGGGATGGTCCATCATCAATAGAGGAACTAGAGCCAGGAGATGTATTTTCTTCCTCCAAAGAACATTTTTGAGGAGGTTTTGGAAGTGGCAATGAATTAATATGTTTAACAGGTTGCATGGCTGACCACAAATTTGCATACTGAATAGAATGCTTATTTTTTTAAAGTGAAACCAGATACATTGACCATACAGAAATAACAGTCCGTGATGTGGTCCGTAGGTTCCCTCCACAACACTGGAATGGCAAATGGCATGCACGAAGGCGAAACTTTTAAACCACCCTATTAAATCCTTTGGCAGTTAGTACAGCAAGAAATAGGGGTCTTAATATTTACCAGTATCTCCAAATTTACTCCAAGTTCCCGAAATATAAATTGTATGACTTTATAACTAGTGAAAGTGATAGATCTGCGCTAAGATTTTGTACTCTACCCTCCACAATACGTAACAGAATAAATTATGAGAATTCTTACAGCCGTGAGTCCATTACAAATTATAAATATATTTATAGTAGATTGTTTTAATTTAATGTCTTCATAATGATACACTATCGACAACCTCACAATCACAATCATTAACTCGTTAATGTAAGACGAACTGCACAGATTGAGGTATTGCAAGCCACTACTTCACGTATTTGACAGTGGCAGTCAGGAAATCCTGTATATCTGACCATTCCTGAGGGTTCAACAAACCCCTAAGAGTAAATAAAACCGCACGAAAGAAAAATAAGGGGGGTTGACCGATTGAGAGACAATAGTGCTCTCATGGAAAACGAGCACTTCTGCTGTAGGGTGTGGTGGAAATATCTGACTCCAGTTAAGTGATTCGAAAAAACTAATATCACTTTTCGTCTTCTGCGAGTCCGAAAAACATAATTATTGATACATTTCAAGTCTGTGAGTTTTCTTTGTTTTGTGTGATCTATTAATTGATATAAGTTTTAGTTTTTTTATAGGGCGGAATTTTGTCTGATGCGGAAAAAATTTGTCCCATGCGGTTTTCGCTTTGAGCAAGTTCAACTGTAGTTATATTATATAAAATGTAAAATTTATCAGGGAACTATGTTTTCATCTACGGACGCCGCTGGACAACGATGTCATTAGGTTCATATGGCCAATGAATCACACCTAATCACGTGCTTCTGTTTACATTACAACCTAAACTAAGGCCGAAATAAATATAGCTCAGGTGGTACTGTAAACAAACTTGTATAAGGTATTACTCTGCTAACTCCATCTATTGGGGAAAGCGTGGTAACTACTTTTAATGGTCATATGACTGAATTGTGTAAAGAACTGCCATCGATAGAAATATCGTTCTTAGGTAACATTACATTTTACGAGAAATCAACTGAATACAAGGAAGATGGTACCGATAATTAGGAACTTCATATCCATTTCTTATTTATTCAAGACAAAAAATCATATATGGGCTTAATCAGACATTTATGTTTTTTCAATGATGTTGATGGATATCGTTTATTTACCGGTACAATTTCATTAATATTTGCTCCATGCTGACTCGCTTGTAAATTCTGCTGTTATTTTCACCACATCCTCAATGGCTAATTTAAGATTTTTTCACTGAACTCTTTGAAAACTTTCAAAATAATTTTTTTCTCTCTGCTTTTCAAATGGTTTCTTTTCAAGTGTTTTAAGAAATTCTAAAAAGCAGCCATTTTAAAACAATAGAAATCCCAACTATTCTGTATTGTGCATGATTAAGAATTAAACGATCAAATGCTTAATAAATGAGTAGTCTGTATTCAACTTACCTCTGGACAAGCTGTCAATAAAACAGAAGATTTGTTTTGAAACATGTCCTAAAAGAACTCAACTACAATGAGGGTAAGATGAAAACAGACTTTACTTATTTATTAAGATTAACCTCAGAAAGTTACTTCCTAATGTAATTTTATAATGAAAAGCTTATTTATTTAATCTATTAAAATTTTAATTATTATTCTCCCATATAACTTATGTAGACATGTGCTAGATATATAATATATATATATATATATATTATATTTTATTTCCTTTATTTCGAGTGTTAGAGAGCGAAACTACATTTCTTTACACGCTTAAAGGTAAAACCATTATTTAACCAATGAAAATGAAGTCATACATCTGGTTTGTTTACATTACAACTGGAACATAGCTTAGAAGAAGCATAATGGATTCAATTTTATTTCTGGCGAAGTTGGAAATTTTGATTTAATATTTTTTAATCTCAGAGTTAAGACAGATATTAGTGCATAATATTTAATCACTGGATGGATCTTCTGCAACACTGTTCAGCATAATTGTTTAATACAATTATAAAATAAGTGGAAGTGTTTAAACAATTTGGTACATCATAATAACTGACAGAACTAAAGCACTATTACTGAATCATTCAGAGACTCAAAGAGCATCGAATTCTCTTTCATTTAGTTATTAACAATAAAAAAAATATTTGTGATAAAAAAAAAGGATATCGTAATTTGACAGTCCCGCACCGTAGGCGAGTGGTTAAGGCAAGAAGCCTTGGGACAGACCTACAGGACTTGCACTGGTTCGAATCCCCATGCGGGAAGACATTTTCTCACGGAATTTCGGCCAGTATGAGACCGGTGCCCACCCAGCATCGAGAGGCATTTGGGTACCTACAATAAGTAGCAACTCCAGTTTGGGAAAACCAGCTACAACGGTCCGTGGAGCCGACATGCTGACCATATGTCTACATTGGCTAGATGATCATCTACCTCTGTGATTAACACATATGGATGTGAGGCCAGCAGTCGGCTGGTAGGCCAAGGGCTTTCTAGTCCTGTGGCGCTTGGAGATTTTAAAACTTGAGAAGTTTTAAAAATAATGATTTAGGGTTAAGGTTGCCTAATTCCATTGGGTTTTTTTTTTACTTTTTTTGTGCAAATGTAACATTTTACGGATTAGATAATGGTGACAAATTATGAATACAGGAACATAGTATGAACCTTCCAGAGATTATTTACCAAATTCACTCTAAACTGATGTACAGTTGTCCCCAAATGCCTCATTCTTTTCACAAAGACAATGACTCCTAAATATGTGACATGGCTCCTAAATTTATGATAGAGTTATCGTAATTCAGTGATATTAAAACAGAAGCCTATATATAAAAAATAAAACTGAATTCGCTATTTATTACAGTTGATAATCAATATTAGAAGCTACATGAGGACAATACAAAATTTCATAATTGATATCAAACGACATTTAATATTTAGTATATTTGACTCTAAATAATAATATTAAGAATACACATGGCGATGAAATGTCTGTAAACAAAAATATACCTAGTCCTACTTTCTAGCAAAAGTACTGTCCTCTATAAACATATGCATGCAATAATAATAATAATAATAATAATAATAATAATAATAATAATAATAATAATAATAATAATAATAATAATATAATAATAATAATATAATAATAATAGTAATAATAATAGTAATAATAACAGTATTAATAACAGTAATAATAATAATAATAGTAATAATAGTAATAATAATAGTAGTAATAATAATAGTAGTAATAATAATAGTAGTAATAATAATAGTAGTAATAATAATTAGTAATAATATTAGTAATAATAGTAGTAACAGTAGTAGTAATAGTAATAGTAGTAGTAATAGTAGTAGTAATAGTAGTAGTAATAGTAGTAGTAATAATAGTAGTAGTAATAGTAGTAGTAATAGTAGTAGTAATAGTAGTAGTAATAGTAGTAGTAATAGTAGTAGTAATAGTAGTAGTAATAGTAGTAGTAATAGTAGTAGTAATAGTAGTAGTAATAGTAATAGTAATAGTAATAGTATAGTAACAGAGTAGTAATAATAATAGTAATAATAGTAATAGTAATAGTAGTAATGGTAATAATAGTAATAGTAATAATAATAATAATAATAATAATAATAGTAATAGTAATCACCATAATAATACTACTACTACTACTACTACTACTACTACTACTAATAATAATAATAATAATAATAATGAATAATAA
>JASPKZ010007029.1:0-13267 GCA_030220185.1 Diploptera punctata | reverse complement strand
CACCATAGATACAAATGAAATTAAACGTAATGGATGAGATGATTATGGAGAGGTAGTGGAAAACGGGAGAAATCTAGAGAAAAATCTGACCAGGCTCCAATTTTACCACCACGAACCTGACATGGAGTAACAGAGACGCGAACTTGGGACATAGATTTAAAAGGGAATGACTAACAACTTGCGCCACAGAGCAGCCTGGGGCCTATAGTAATATTTTTAATCTTGGTATCTGCTATGTATTCTCTTTTAGCGAATTCCGAAAACAAAGTAGCTTTTTGTGAGGTTGTGCTCATGAAATATGTTTTAATCAAGAGAAATATATATATATATTCCATAGTAATTTCTCCCCGAAGGCAGGTCCTTCATTGCAATCATAGCATTTTCATACTATGCTTGCAGCTTTACTAGGGAATTGTAGGTAGTAGCTTCCCGTTGCTTTCCACACCGGTGAAGGTTGATGATGATAATGATAAAGATGATGATGGCCATGATTTCGGGGACCGTTTGGGCCTTAAAGTTTTCCTGACATTTGTCTTACAGGTGAGGAAAAACCCCAATAAAAACCTGACCCAGAAAAACTGACCCGACCGGGAATCGAACCCGGGCCCGCTGCATGACAAGGCAGCACGCTACCTCGATACCACAGCGGTGGACTTATATATATATAATATAAAAATGAATGTTTGTTCGTTCGTTTTTTATGCGCTGCCATATCGTTCATTCGATTGTGATGGGGCTTTTTGCAAAATGTTCAGGAGATTTCCGGGATGAACATAGGGTATAAGAGAGTGTGATACTCAACTCCTACACCTTAAACATCACATTTGTAGTGAAAAACGTGAAAAAAGTAGCTTTTTTGAATGCTTAAATGGCTTAACGTTGCCTAAACCAAACAAACATACAAAATGAATGTACGCAGAATTGAACATCTAAAAAAAGCTCTACAAAAATGTCCACGTAAACATATGTTTTTATTTTACGGAAAACTCACAATAACCATTTTTGTCTTTCATTGATGCCAAGAGGACTGGTATAAGTAGAAACCTGGGTACGCCTAGCAGCGAACGGCGGGTATTCTTTACGGATGATTCACAATAAGGATTTTTTTTCTCTCTCAACTTATTTATGCCAAGAAGATCGGGATAAGTAGATTTCCGGGCAACGTCGAATAATCAGCAGGGGGTACTAAAAAATATTATGATATATCTTTTTCTCTTTACTTAAACATAAAAACACATTCATTTTCGTCTTTCAGCTCATTTATGCCAAGAATATCGGGTAATAAACATATGCTGTCACGAACTTTTTTGTAGAGCTATTCAATTCTGTGTACATTAATGTTGTGTATTTCTTATGATTAGGCAGCGTAAGCCATTTAAGCGTCCAAAGAGCTATTTTTTTCAAGTATTCCACTGCAAAGGGGATTCTATAACCTATTGAGTATTATCAACCGGGATTATAGCCTATGTTTATCCAGGGAATCTCCTGAATAATTTGCCAAAAAAAACCTCATCACAATCGGATCAACGGTATGGCCGCGCATAAAGTATAACAAACAACATTCATTTTTATATGTTAGATAATATTCTAAATTATGCCGTTAAAACTAATAGTAGCAAACACTATGTCAGGATATTAAAAAGTTTAGGAAAAAATGATTATGTAGGTCTAGTGTACTTTTTCTTAAAACTTGATAAAATCTTACTTGTATTTAATTAATGAGTATTGTGATTTTCTGTACAGGTATGACTATTTACCTTAGTAAAGTGGCCAAGTAAACATACTAGGTTGAGATAAGTCATGTGGCAAAGAACGGCAGAATAGGCCTCGAATAAAATCTGGTCATTACATTGCCATTTTTAGTATAAATATATGAGTAGATGATTTGTATTGCCTTAAATTTTTGTATTGTTTCACAAATGGTCCTAAAATTGAGTTCATAACTTATCCAGGAAGACCTTACGTATTCTTGTGTGGTCAGAGAAGTATGTGTGTGATTAGAGTTTAAAATATCCTGACAGGTCAAGTCCCTGTAAGGCTCGGGTGGCGTGAGGCATGTAAACATTTTCTACAAAGGCATTGTCAAATTAATATAAAGAAAAGAAATAATTTACGTAATCAATGTGAAATTATCGAACAGGATCAAAAGAATTTTATCTGATCGCTATTTACGTAGGCATCTGCTTTTTTAATATAAATTTTTATGTTTTTTTTATTTTTATTTATGTTATTATTTACTTATGTATTTATTTAGTTTGGTAGAGAAGATCATTTGTCTAGTCCTCTATTCAACCAGGGCAAACATTTTACATTAAAATACAACAATCTCAATAATATAGTATACATACGGACTGAAAATTTGCTGAAACTGAAATAATAATAATTGTAGTTATAATAATGTTAACGATAATTAAAACTAACATTATTAACAAAAAACAAACAAATTAATGTTACAGTAGATTACCTCTATAAAGGTTTCTCCTCACCTGTAAAACAATGTCAGCAAGCTTAGGGGTCCAACGGTCTCCGAAAATAATCCGGCCATCATCATCATCCCTATCATTATCATCATCATTCACCGGTGTGGAAAGCAACGGAAGTTACCACACCTATAATTCCCTAGTAAAGCTGCAAAGCATAGCATGGAAATCTATGACTGCAGTGAAAGACCTGCCCTCGGACAGAATTACTACAGATGGATATGATTAAGGAAATTATATTAACTCATCTATTCGGTTTTATGTATTTTCTTACTTAAATATTGATTATCATTGATACTATTTAATAAAAACAAATGAAATAAATTACTAATTGATAAAATAATAATTTTAGCTCATGATTAATATAAAAAATACTTTTAGTGAGGTGTAAGTTAGTTTGCTAACAAATAATTAAATTTGTTTTTTTAATGATGTTATAGTATATTTCACATAGGCCTAGTCCACCGCTGTGGTCTCGAGTGGCGCCTGTCACGCAGCGGGCCCGGTTCGATCCCCGGTCGGGGCAGTTTTTCCTGGGTGAGGTTTTTATCGGGTTTTTTCCTCACCTGTAAGACAAATGTCAGGAAAACTTTAATGCCCAAACGGTCCCCGAAATCATATGCCATCATCATCCTTATCATTATCATCATCCTTCACCGGTGTGGAAAGCAACGTGTAGCTACACCACCTACAATTCCCTAGTAAAGCTGCAAGCATAGCAGAAAATGCTATGATTGCAGTGAAGGACCTGCCTTCGGGCAGAATTACTATGGATGGATGGACATAGGCCTATTGATTTTAAAGTTCGTATTTTTTTTCGCTATTTTTCAAAATCTCTCTGGAATAATTTTTAAAAGATCTAAAATCGTAATAAAATAACATGGATTAATCGTATCACAGAAAGTCTTAAAAAGCCCATATTTCCTTTGAACATGTTTCGATAAAAACTATGTAGACCGATCAAAAAACAAGAGAACACGTTTAAATCAAATTTACAAAATAAATACTTAAAAAGTGTATATTTTAAACATTTACGTTTTATACTTGAAATGTTGTTCCAAAACGGAATAAAAGATATTTTAGGATTTGTTACTATCTCTCTGAATAATTAATAAAATTCGAGAACTGCTGGACCTAAAGTTAGTGCTCAATTATTTAATTTCTATCAGCAGATTCTAACAGTGATTTATGGTGTTCCCTGTGGTTGAATACGGTACACTGAGGCACCTTACGATGCATCATTGCGCAAATAGTTTCACCAATTGAAGATGGCTATTTAAATTCGTGTATCTTACAAGTTTCTTTACGTCAGCTCTATTGTAATCCTTATGCAGTAAGAGATTATATAGGTGGAACATGAGGCGGCCTGGACAAGAAGACAACTGCGATGCATAATAAATACAGAGTATCCCATTCAAACCTCCCACATTTTAATTAATCATAACTAACAATGTTATGGCGGAATTATGAAATGAGGCCGGTAATAAACGAAACAGAAACTCGAAGATTTTTCATTGCCACAACCTCTATATGTGCACCATTAGTAGCACGAACAATATCAAGTCTGTATTCGATTTCGTGCTGCCACGTCTGTCCAACATGTCCATTGGTACTGTTGCAATTGTGTCCAAGGATACGGGTTCGTAAATCATGAGGATCTTGTACTGGAGTCGCAAACACACGATCTTTTACATGCCACCAGAGGAAGAAGTCCAATGGATTGATGTCTATCGAAACGTGTTTTATGTCATTATTGTCCAACATGCGACAGATTAATTAACTGCAACAATGGAAACAAAAATTATTTGAGTTTCTCTTTCTTTTAATACAACTTCATTTTATAATTCCGCATACTTTTAGAGTTATGATTAATTAAAATGTGGGAGGTTTGAATGGGTCACGGTGTAACTTTGTCTTTATCATAATTAATGAAGCCACGAGTGATTTCCAAAATGATCGCTAAATTCACGAGTCACGAAGTGACAAGTGAATTTATCTATTTGATTTGGAAACCAAGAGTTGCATTTGTTAGGATTATTTAACAAATAAAATTAAGTTGTTTACTCACAAATCATAATTTGAATATATTATTTTATTTTAAATATTTATATATTTAATGTAAAACGGCGATGTTTAAAAAAAAACGAGAAATGTTTGGTTATGTTTCATTTATTCATCACTGCAACTTGATCATATTATTTATTGCCTAATAGGATCGCAATATTGTATGAATGCACCCTAGTGGAGGAAAAAACGAAACACATCAAACTGTATGTTATCGTAGATTTTTATAGGTTATTAATTCATTTTTTCGGAAACAACCTCAGTAAAAGCCGTATTTAAAACACAATTATTGAAACACACAGTTTATCAAATGTGTAGGTCGAAGGAATATGTTCATTATTTGATATATTCAACGTATTTGTTAGAGAGTCAGTCACTGCAAAATAATGCTCCGACCTGTACAGAATATTAAAAAGGAAAAGCTTTCTTTATTTAGGTAATCAAAATTCGATAATTATCGAGGTTGAAACACGACTGTGACTGGTTGTAAAACAAAATTCATTAAACGTAATAGGTCATTGACTCCCGTTTGGGGCATGAGTTAAATAGTCAGTAACTAATAAAATGTCATGGTAAAAGTCCATTGAGATGTTAGAGAAAATAAAAACTATAATATTATGCACCTTCTTTTGTAGTCTCATCAACTGCTAATAGAATTATAACATTGTAGACCTTTCGGAAACATTCTCATCCTCGACAGTAGTTGGATAATAGCATGATAATAGAGAATAACGTTCTGCTGGAGATGGGACTGGTCTCGAAAGGTCCTACATGTTTTTTTTATTATTTAACAGTTGAGGAGACTGCAAAATAAGACACATAATTTTTATAATTATACATTATAAATGTTTATATATCTTGCTTTATTAACCCTTGAATTAGCAATGTATCGTATAAGATATGTTATTTTAAGTTAATATATTTACATAACTCAACAGGAAAACATACAAGAATAAATTATAATAAATTTGTGTCAAATGACACAATATACAGTAATTACTTACAGTTTTACATTATTTTGTTTTCACACTGCGGCCAGATACATTTAAATAAGTGGGACTATATATATTAGTATTTCGCCAATTTAAGGTTAACTTTGCGAAGAGGTAAATCTAACAGCTATATATCTACAAAATCACGTATCAACAACTGCTGGAGAGATAAGTTCTGATCAGACTGGTAGGAAACAGACTGAAAAATGTAGATTTGAGGTCCAAATTCCCCTTTTCGTTCCCCCTTTTGATATTTAAGCACAACGTAGCGGGTTGAGATTTGCTCAAAAATAACACTCAACATCTCAGAATCCGTCCATTAATGGAAGCATGTTTTCTTCCACAAAAAAAATAACGGGCTGCAATGGTCGTAGAAATGTGTGAGAGACATTCTGGTGAACCCGTCTTAATCCAAATCATCCCATTGAACATGACAGTTTTGAGACGGTTTGAATATTAAGTTTATGCTGAGATTATTTCAGAGTCTCTGACAGAGCTTGTATTCCTTCAGCACAATGAATCCTGATGTTGACATCAGTGATGTTATCATTTAACGTTTCGTACCTCTGCCTTACCTTATCGATCTAAACGTTCTCTTAATTCATGATAAGACTAGATGTCATCAGCATTCAATATCATATATACCCTTTAAGAATGTGAAATTCGAGTCATGGATTGGTCTGCATCACTCCAGACCTTAATTCAAGTGGGGCATCTGTAAGATACGCTGGAAAATCTCATTTGAGCATTCCTGCTGTGTCATAGAAACTAGGAGAACTCACAAATACACTCAGAGAAAATTGGAAGAAAATGCTACAAATCTCTATTAGGTGGCTGGTGTGGAAGCATGTCACTTTGGTGTAAATAAGTCATTCAAATACACCGAAGACACACAATCGCATGTCAAGCAAACGGTTCTCAAAACCTTTGGCGCTATCAGGGATTTGAAATGTATAAGAGAAAAATTGTATTTAGATTGGAGGTCTTGGATAGCTTCAGTTGGAGAGCATTACTGTGTAAAATGCTAAAGGTCCTAGGCTCAAACCCTGGTCTAGGCAATATATTTTCATAAGAAATGCCACGATTATTTCCAAATTATCGATAAATTCACGACTCGCGAAGTGAGGAGTGAATTTATATAGAGAATCTGAAAATCAAGAGTGGCATTTGTTAAGACTATTTTAACGAATAAAATTAAGCTGTTTACTCACAAATCATTATTTTAAATATAGTTGTTTTAAAATATTTATATATTTAATGTAAACGGCGATGTTTGAAAAACAAATGAGAAACGATTGGTACGTTTCATTTGCTATATTTGTTTCATCACTGCAACCAGATATTATTTTATTGCCAAAGGAATGCAATATTGTAAGAATTCACTCTAGTGGAGAAAAATGAAAACACATCAAAAGTATATTAATTCATTTCTGATGTCGTATGATGTAAATATGACAATTATATTTTTCTGGAATGTTATTACCTGGAAAAAAAATACATTTAAGAAAGTGCAAACAATGGTTTCTTTTTTGGTGGTATAATCAATTGCTACAAATGTTTTATATTAACTTCCGCATGCACTATATGTTGACATTCATGCGCTATATATACAATCTGGTAGCCGTATTTCTTAGAGAGTCAGTCACGGCAAAATAATGCTATGACCTATTCAAATTGTTAAAAAGAAAGGTGCTTTCCTTTATTATGATAAACTTTAGTTGGTAAATGCTAGGCGAACACACGACTGTGATTGGTTGTAAATAAAAAATCATTGAAATGTGATTGGTCATTAACTCCCATTTGGGGCATGAGGTAAATAGTCTTAATAATAATAGTTGTCTGTGTTATTTTTAGCTCATATGACTAATAGAAACAACTATGAAATAAGAATAACATAGGACAAACATGTTTAAGATTTTTTTTTTATCACTCACCTCATATTCTTATTTTTTTAAACTAGGTTCGGAACTTTACACTTGAGTTCCCATCTTCAGTAAATTCGTGTAAAGTTCCGAAACTATAGATACTAATGGTAACAGTTGAGAAACATTGATTACACTAATTCCGAGCTAATTTCCAATTGTACTGTAAACATAGTTGCGTAAGGTAGAATATCTTCGCCGACACCGTCTATTGGGGGCACCGTGATGCTACTTTTACCCTCCAAATAATTGAATTGTTACGGAACTGTCATCGATTGAAACATTGTTCTTGAGCAACTTCGTATTTTATGGGAAATAAGACTCAATACAAGGTAATATGTTACCAATAATAGAAACTTCTTTCATCTCTTATTAATTTGACAAAAAATTATATATGGACGTTTCCAATTAGACGTTTACGTTTTTTTTTTCATTATGCCTATAGATATCCTTTATTTACAATTTCATTTCGAGCACAATTTATGCTGCATGCTGATTCACCTGTGAATTCTGCTGTTATTTTGACATTCTCAATGGCTAAAGTAGATTTTTTTCACTGAACTGTTTAAAACATTTAAAATAGTTTTATTCTCTCCGCTTTTCAAAAGTTTTCCTTTTTGATGCTTTAAAAATTATATAGTACGTAGAAGCAACCACTAGGAACAATTGAAATTCTAATGTATTCTGCATTGCGCATGCATAAGAATTAAACAATGCTTATTTAATTTAATAAAATTGTAATTACTGTATATATTTTAAGATTCTCCCACATAACTTAGAAAAGTGCTAGATAATACAGTATATATTTTTATTTCCTTCATTTCAAGTGTTAGAGAGCGAACTACATTTTCTTACTCGCATAAAGTAAAACCATTATTCGACCAATGAAAATGCAGTCATACATCTGGTTAGTTACAGCTAGGAAGTTGTGTAGTAAACAATGTAATCTTGTAGGCCTATTTCCACTAACCTGTATCAATCAAAACTTTGTTCATATTTCTAACTCTGTGATAGGAACGTTTGTTGAATGTGCATTATAGTGACATTAAACTGATTTATACAATATTTAAATCTATAAAAGTTGACTGTCAAGAAGTAAAACGTTTCAATATTTTCTGATGTTTTGATTTAAGCACGTGTTCCTTTAAGTTTTTGAGCAGCGTGTAACGATGCGTATCTCTGAAATTTAATTATAGCTATTTCTGTCTTTTTTCGTGCATCTATTTTGTTAGAGAAAACTTGAAGAGGAAAAAAAAAAATGTTCTGACGATAAGAACGTGTCTCTGCGATGGGTCATGAGGTTTACCTACAGGTCGCATGCCCCTAGCGGTACCGGGGTCCCATGCTATCGGGGACAGACGGATTCATTTCTTCTCAGCCAATTCCTTCCGGCGAGGTTGCTGTCCCCGCTATTCATAGCTGACTTCTCAAAAAAAATCTTAGCATAAAATAATGGGGGAGGGAGAAAATACTGGTAGAATTAAATGAACAAGAATAATATAGATGAATTGAACCTGATCATTTAGGCTACATGATGTTGCTATTAAGTGTGTGTTAATTGTACCCCAGTTCGTTTCGAAGATACGACGTAAAACTTTTTTGAGAATGAATTTTGGACCAGGATTGACTTAATTATCCTCATGAGGATAACTGATGACAAACTTGTCATTAGAACATAGAAAATTCAGTAAAGAAACCTAAATGTGTGTATGTGTGTGTGTATTTTCTAATGCCATCTACTGCATTTTTCATGCTTCAATTCCGCGTTGGACAGAGATATGACATTAATAAGGTATATATATTTTTTTTAACTTTTCGCACCATTTCGACAGACCACTTTACATAGATGATATATTCTTTACAGAAAGAAGTATATGATGAGCCTATGTTCATATGCTTGTATAGATTAAAGTGTGTTATATTAGGGATGTTTACGATGAAGAAAAGGGAGAAGGTGAAAATCGGTGCCGGCGCAAGTCTGCTCTTGTTGAAAAAAAAAGAGGGTCCGTAAGGGTTAACGTTCCCATCTAACGCACGAATCGGGGGGATTCTATTCCAGGAGTTCCCCTACTTAAATTTAAAAGAAAACACACAAAATATGGTTGCGGTATGTGAATAATTACCTGAGGAAAATATATATTTTGATTTAAAAAAACATGCGAGAAATGCTTTAAAAATTTAATGAGAAATTGAGGTAATTTTAACGCCAAATCGCTATAATTAAAATAGGAAACATGCGCCAACCATTGTTCAAACAGAATAGCCAACTTATCCTCATGGGATTATCCAATAAACTGTAAAATAATCTGGTTTAAATTAACTTGCACATTTTCTAATGTAACGAAATAAAATTAATACAGTATATTATGTGGTACAAGGACTCAGTAACGATTGAATAAGTATATAAAAATCGCAATCAAATATCGGAAAATAGTATCATTATGTTGGCTAACATTACACTAGCAATCACTTGTTCTCTGTTGGAACATTCACAGGTGAACTCTTGGTATAGAATAGGCCGAATCACATCAATTGTACCATATTCTTTCTCAACTTATGTAGCTCCTACTGCGGTAGGATTTGCAAATTAAAATATGGATTTGGTTATGATCTTCTGTTTCCTACTCTTCTTCTTCCTTTGACTCTACGGCCCTCTAAGAATCTTGGCCTCCTTCTTAGCATTTGTCCATTCTTCTCTATTACTAGCTTTCTGTCTCCATATTTTCACCTTTAGTTGTCTTAAGTCTTCCTCAACCTAATATAACCATCTTAGTTTCTGTCTTCCAACCTTTCTTCTTCCTTCCTTCCGGTTTCCCTTCTAAAATCTTTCTTGTACCTCTTTCTTGCTCCATCCGCAACACATTTCTTGCCCATTCTAGATACTTTCTTCTAATATCTCCTACCAGATCTAAATCCCTATATAATTACTTGAATTCTGGTTCGTTCTAATTCTCCATATATCTTGTTCCTGTACTGCTCCATGTATCTTCCTTAATATTTTTCTTTCCAATGTATTTAAAATTCTCTTATCTTTTCCTGATAATATCTATGTTTTCCTTCCAAACATAACTATTGGTTTCAATATTGTTTTATACGTTTTAATTTTTGCTATCCTACTTATCGTTCTTGACTTAAAAACTTGTTTTAATGCATAGAAGCATCTGTTGACCATTGTAATCCTTGCTGGAACCTCTTCACTTAATTCATTTTTTTCAGGTAATTAGAGAACCCAGGTATTTAATCCTATCAACTTTCTCATATTTCTGACCAACTAGGATTATATATGAAATTGGATTTACTTCTACTCTTGATATTCTCATATACTTTGTTTTATCCTCGTTTATGACTAATCCTGTCTTCCAAGACCCTTGGTTCAGTTGTTTTAATGCTTCTTCCACTACTTTTGTAGAAATTCTAAATATAACGAGGTCATCTGCATATACTAGGTAATGCATTACCCTGTTAAAAATTGTTCCATTTTTGTTTACTTCAATATATATATATATATATATACAGCTCTATGAAGCATTTTGAGCAAAGTGTGGACATACACAACGAAGAGTTCTGAATATCTGATTATGTTAGAATTTTAAAATGTAATATTTATTACAAAGATTATACAGCAAAAATCACAGTGCAACCTTCATTAAAGCTTTAATATAGGCCACAATATTAAAATAATAGGACTATGTAATATACTTTATGTAGGCCTATATTTTTAATCGTGTATTCTTGCCTCTGGTTCCGAGGGTCACGGACGGAAAAATCCAAGGAGCAAGTCCTCCGGGAGGGACTTTAAGCCGTGGGTCCCGTGTCTGGAGATTTTCAGGCTTGTAAAAGATCCTTAAGCTTGAATAAAGAGGCCTCCTAGCAAAATTTACCGACATCAATGCCCTAGTAATACCTTAGTTGCCTGTTAGATGTCTCATTGGGTCGGTGTGTTGACCGCATGTCATCCATACCATCTACGAGCAAATAAGGTAACTAAAATTAACTTGGTCTAGTAATTCCTTGCAAAGGAGAGGCCATGGCTCAACGAGGCTATGCAATAATAGGTATATTATAGATAGATATACTTTTTACAAGTATTTGAGAATAAAGTTCTAAGAAAAAGTTTTGGACCAAAGTGAGATGAACAGACAGGCGAATGGAGAAGACTTTTTAACAGTGAGTTACATGACCATAATAGGAAACTACATATATAATAAAAATAGTTAAGTCTCGTAGATTGCGATCGGCAGGACATGTGACAGGAATGGGGAATGAAAGAGAAGTATAGAAGCTTCTTGTAGGAAAACGAGAGGGAAAAAGCCCAGTTGGTAGACCACGAATGAGGTGGAAGAGTAACATCAACCATAATTTGAGGGAAGTAGATTATTCAGGGAATGTTTGGAAAACATTATCTCAAGATAGGGATGTATGCAGAGCTTATGTCCGCGCAACCATGAACCCATGGGTTCGATAGTTCCAGTAAGTTAGTTATTCTGCCTGGCAATACCAGTAATTATCAGAACTCGCTAAACTATTTATAATAATATTATATTAATACAGGGTGATTCCCAAAAAGTATTACAGACTTCTAGGAGTTGTAGAGGAGACTGAGTAGATAAAGTTTTGATAAGGAATCCATGTCCGGAAACGTATTATTTCAATAAAATAAGTTTGAAAATCGAATCACAATGAGCTGATATCGCGTGTCTTGTGTTTCAGAATAAGTATTACAGCCTTTTAGGGATTATATATTGACGACATTATCAAACAATGGAAAATTATATCAGACAAAGGCCTTAGATTGAACAATACCACAAGTATTAATAACTTAAATTTCGCCAATGACTCAGTTTTACTACACCATGTGGAAGACCTGTTACAATTGGCTGCTTACAAACTAAATGCAATATGTAGCAATTATAATTTTAAAATTTCAGTAAGTAAAACAAAATTAATGGCATTTTGTGGAAGAAACATTCTGCATGCAAAAATAATAATTAGAGACGAAATTATTGAATAAGATCCCACTTTAAATATTTAGGATGTGATATCAGCTATGGATATGACAAAGATATTGAACATAAAACTCATCAGTTTCAAGCTATTTTTGGCATAATAAATAGAACATTGAATAATAAAGACCATAAACAAACAAAATTAAAATTTTATAAAACAATGACAGTCCCTGTCCTTTTGTATGGGAGTGAATCTTGGATTATCACTACCAAAGAAGAAGTAAAATCCAAGCAGCCGAGATGAAATTTTTAAGAAGAGTAAAAGGATGTACTAGAATGGACCAGATAAGAAACGAGGATATTCGTGAAGAACTGAAGATCTACTCCATAAAAGAAAGTATATTTAACAGCAAGATTCAGTGGAAAGAGCATGTACAAACAATGGAAGAAAGTAGATTACCAAATAAAATCTTAAATTATTTTCCGAGAGGAAAAAGAGTTGTCGGACGTTTTCGGAAGAGAGGGTCTAAGATCTATTAGTGAAGACGGAACAGGCAACTAATGTCTAAACCAATAAGTGTAGAAGAAGAAGAAGAAGAAGAATTACGGGTTGTATTACAAGTGTGGTTCCATGTGAGGACACAAAGTGTACCTGCGACGCATGTTTTCATGCACACGCTCTGCAAAAACTGGTGCTGCCGCCAGAATTCGTGCAAAAAGATATTCCTCCGGCTCGATAGGTGCAGTACAATCCCCCTAGAAGTCTGTAATACTTATTCTGAAACACACGGCACACGATATCAGCCCAATGTGTTTCGATCTTCAAACCTATTTTACATCAAAGTGGTACGTTTCCGGACATG
>JASPKZ010007027.1:0-10726 GCA_030220185.1 Diploptera punctata | reverse complement strand
CTATGGCTTTACCGGGTCCAATTGTAAATCTGAATATTCCAGAGACCCACTCAAACACACACAAAAAATGTCATCAAAATCGGTCCAGTCGTTTAGGAGTAGTTCAGTGACAAACACTACTGAAAATTAGCTATATGTATAAAGATAATGATCTTAAACATATATTTTGAGAAAAAACTCCATGACGCGACAAGCCTAAAATGTCTTTGGGCCGCTGGCCTAACATATACATGTGTTAATCACAGGACGTGGTCAATCATATAGGGATTGGATATCATCATCATCATCATCGTCCTTTCAAGTATTAGGCCCAGTGGCCCGTCACGGTCTCCCGCCATCCTCCGAAAAGGTCGACCCACAGATCTTCTGCCTCGAGGAATGTAGTGAAGCATTTGTTTTGATATTCTGTGACGATCCATGCGCTGAAGATGGGGTAGCCAATTGTTTCTATATTCTTAGAGGTATTCAGATATAGGTACGATGTTTAACTCTCTGGCTATTGTTGAATTTCTTTGGTGGTCTAGAAGGCTATAACCTGCAGTTTCGTCGCAGAAATTCCATCTCCGTGGCTTGTATATGACGATCATCCTGAGTTCTGATGGTCCAAGCTTCACTGCCATAACAGATTATGGGTCTAGCGAGAATTTTTATAAATTTCATTCTTGTGTGTAATCTGCACTTTTGATGGTTTAAAAACTTGGTTGATAATTCTTAAAGCATTATTATAGTTTTGTATTTTAAAGGATATATCACATTCCTCATTATAAGTTAGATTATATCCTAAGTATTTAAATGAATTAACTTGCTCTAATATTGAATTCTGAATACAAATTTTACTTCTTACTGGGAATTTCCCTTGAAAGGCCATATATGGTCAGCATGTCGAGTACCCGCGCAGTTAATGGTGGTTTTCTTAACCTGGAGCCGCTACTTATTGTAGCTAACCAAATTCCTGAAGATGTTGGTTCTGGACTGGGTACAACCCGAGATTTTTGAGAAAAAGGCATATAAATTCTTAGTTTTCACACAGGATAGTACAAGTCCGCACGAGCTTTTTTTTTCTTTAAGAGAGGGTGGCCTGGACGGCTACAACTTACAACTCTGTACCTGCTGTGTTGCATATTTTAGTTTTATTTAAGAATTTCTCTCAGAAAATACCACTGGAGTAGTAATAGTTATGGTCTTGAAACTTAAAGAATTTGGCGGCATCTTAGTCCATTTAGAGGAATCTGTCCATAATCGATCATCCACGTTGAAACCTTACTTAGATGCCTAATTCCAACCAATAATGATAAAGAGGCTAACCATAGTATAAAATAAAGATAAATTCCTGCCTGTTACCGTTCAGGCTTGGTGGTTTTAATAACCCTAACGTATTGGGGGTATTGCGGGTCTTATACTTTAATAATTGCTCATGGTTTATGTTCTTCAGGATTATTTTGTTAAAATGGCAATCCAGTTCCCTATTCCAAACACACAGTAACTCCCTGGGTTGAATCTGACTGTAGATGCCCGAAATGTTAAGGATGACAGGCAGTTTGCAGATGGCCTGCAGTGGTCAGTAAGAATAATACCACTGTAGTAAAATAAATACCCTCAATGTATGTCAAACTCAGGGCCGGGTCGAAGAGGGTGCCGGCCGACCACTCCTGACGCACCGGCACATGGGCGGATGAATGAAATGAAATGAATAAGATCGGCATGGGTAAATTGGTGAAATTAAATTTGTGGCAGGAGAAACGGTAGAAAGCCCCGAGAAAAACCTGCCCAAGCTCCGTTTCGTCCACCACGAACCCACTTGAGTGACCGAGACTCGACTCTCGGGACCCTAGCGGTGAGAGACGAGCGTCTAACCGCTTGAGCCACGAAACCGCCTTAAAATTGTATGGACTAGTTTTTTTGTACATTTCAACCAATTAAAGAATTTATTGTATAATAGTTCGTCCTTTATTGCAACATAATCATGGCCATAACGATAGTGATTCTGCTGTCAGCTCTACCTCAACACACTGCCGCTCAGGAAGAGACATCTTCATATATCGCCAGGAGGAACCTATCGTGCGATTTGCTCAAGATGCTACTAGTATGTAGTACACTGTATGAGGATGGATTTTGTTTTAACAAAAAAAGCATTTCAGAGAAACTACCCATCCATCTCCGAGATAATTTCAGTCTGAAAACAAGATGAATTGGACTGAAGTGACAAAAGAAAAAGGAAATGCAAGTAAGTACTAGTCGTTTACCCGAATAATAGAAAGTAACTATCTCTGGGATGATAAGGCATTGATCAGATGTTTCGAACTTTACTCTGCCTTTGTCTTAATGACAGCATATGTTTTATATTCTTAACGTAAGACTGGTTAAAAGTTATGTTTGTAAGTCCATTTTTTGTAAGAGCATTATTTGGATTTTTAGTGCCTTTTTGCCTGCATTTTTTAAATTGTTTAAGTGCCTCTAACATCCGGACTGTAATAATGAGGAGCTCTGATATCAGCAGAATAATAACGATTACTGAAATGAGATTTTCTAGCTACACTAAAATATACTCATATGACATTCAAAGTAAATTAAAGATATCATACAAGCACTTGAATTTCAACCAATCTCAAATTTATACATAAATACTGGCTGTAGTGGCAAAAACTCGCAGTTCCTGCGGGACGTACTTTTTAAATTACAGAACATTTATCTCTTATTTATTTCATTTTTTCACCGGAGTGATGATAGACAGGAAACTGGACAGAAGCAATTTCCAGGATAAGACACGTCATCACAAGACTAAGCGTTACATGGATTCCACCACCTTAATGTGTAAAGTAATAAAACATTCCATGACCCTGAAGAATCATGCATATGCGAAGTATGTGAACAGAAACGCGAAAAGATATCACATCGAAAAATTGTACACAAATTCGTGTGACCGATATCACATTGAGCTATGCCACAAAAAGAAACAAAAAACAGTGTGTGAATATGCAAATATGGTAAATTAAAATGTATTCTATTTTAATCCTGGCTATTTGGCTGCAATAAAATTATTAATTAAAAATGTACACAAAGAACAAAAACAATTTGTGATTACGCAAGACAAAGTTAAAGTGTTTGTGATTGTATTTTGTGTGTTATCATCTTCGCACATTTGTGCGCAATCCATTTATATATTTTTTAAACATTTCCATCAAAAATATATATCTGTGTTTCAATTTGCAATGTTCGGTTTTATTATTGGGAGAGGGAGAGAGAATTCTTAGATGAAATCAATCATGTTCCTTCCCCTAAGGTAAAACAGATCAACAAGACAAATTGCGACATGTAATGATGAAAACTGAGAGAGAGAGAAGTAATACAATTTCACGTCCACAAAAGACCACAGCACGACCTCCAACTCTAGACATGAACTCGCTATTGTTGTCCCTCTTACAGATAACGAAAGAAAGGAGAAAAAAGAATGTCTTGGAAGGAGGGAGAGAGAGAATTGATGCGATGAAAGCGAGTGAAACCGTAGCTTCAGTGCTTAATGGACCGAAGAAGAATACAAGAGTGCAGAATAAATAAATGACTGCATGGGGTTAAATATCAGTTTTTCTTTTTACACTACTTCTATTCTACACAGCATTCGGCCTTTTTGGAATATAATAGAAGAACTGTTATAGGGCAACTGTTATGAAGACAACTGTTATATATGTATGTGAAACTAAAAACTATCCTAACCTACATGTATAGGAACCTAAAAGCTAACCTAACCTAATTCAATTACCTAACCTACTCTAAATTAATTTAATATGTAAAAGTTAGACGTAAAGGGATGTAATTGTATAAAAAGTAACCATATTTATTAGCTAGTGAGGTATCGTTGTGTTGTTGAATCGACTGGTATTAATGCACAACTTGTGCGTATTTTTCATTAATAAATAACGTCAACCTGCAGGAAGAAGAAGAACAGGACGTCCACTCAAAAGAACTTCTGGATGGTGTTTCTCTTGAGGCCGAAACAGGTCAACAAATGCCTAAATTCGGATGAATGTACGAAGATAGATAGATAGATTGTAATCTACAGGGGATAAAAAAGGTTAATTGAACTTAACATGTAGAGCGACGCTGTACAAACAAAAACAAATAATTGATTAGTTGATAAAAAAAAATGAATTAATTAAAAATACATTATTGTTTCACTTCACACTCCCAATATATAAATTCCCGCAGAATTAGAATAGGTGGGACTGTAAGTATAAATATCATTAAGAAATAAAATCTAAAAAACGATTAAGAATGTTCTTGAATTTTTTACTTAAATTTTATTTTTAAAACGCTTAAATATATTTGATCATATCACGTCTAGGCTATGAATTATTGTTTGTATTTATGTGTAGGCGTTTTCTATTGCTGTCAGCACTTTTATGTCTTGTGCAAATTCATTCAATAAATATTACTTTTAAATTAAATATGAAAATATTATGAAGGGTGAAATTGAACGTGGTAATAAAATTTCAACTCAGTATTTAAACTTAACAACCGACTAAAATCACGAAACAATTGTCGCGATGGAATTTTGAACTCGGGACCTCCCGAATACTTGTCCACAAAACGCTAGCTTGAGCCAACTGGATCTGTTTTCAAATTTAATTTTTATTTAAATTTGAAATATTCTCTTGTAAGATATTAGAATTAAGAAAGATGATAGAGTTGTTTTCAATATAACAAATGACAATTGCATATTTTCACATTCGATAACAAAATAACATAAAATAATCTTTGGCATTGTGTTAATGAAATTTACCTCGAACTAAATTTTATGTTTACGGTCTTTTTAAAGAGTTTTTTGCTTTGGATTCATGGTTTTATGGTACATAGAGGTTTGTTTCACCACCACTTTCAATCTTTTCATTAATTATCATTTCATTATTCATTAAATTTAGTATCAGTTTACATTCGGACAAGACTCACGCCTACTAGCATCTCAAAAATAACTTACTAGTGATATTATCATTATATTTAAACGTCTCTAAATAAAACAAGAAACCATATTTTATTGTAAAATACATGGTCACACATAGAAATACATTATATAATGGAGATGGACAGCTAATGACAAATGAGGAAATTTTGGGGAAGTGACTGAATTCCAATACATAGGAACAATAATCACAAATAGGTATGAGATGTACAAAGAAATTAACATGGGTTCAATTCTGGAAAATGCGTGCTACTATGCATTGCAGGGGGACTCCTGACGTCCAAACTCCTTTCTAAAATTGTTAAACTGACAATATATCAAACTATTATTCTGCTAGTTGTACTATATGAATACGAAACATGGACTCCTACTTTAAGGGAGGAAAAAGAGTTACGAGTATTTGATGAAAATAAAGTTCTAGGAAAATTTTTGGACCAAAGAGATAAGAACAGACAGGTGAATGAAGACTATATGACAGTGAAGTACATGGGTCTTTATAGGAAGCCAGATATAATAAAAATATATAACGGTTAAGTCTCGTTAAATGCGATGGGGCAGGACATGTGGCACGAATGAGGAAATGATAGATGTGCATGGAAGCTTCTGTAGGAAAACCAGACGGAAACACGCCAGTTGGTTTGACCAAAGAATGGGGTGTGAGAATAGCATTAACTATTGATTGAGGGAAGTAGATTATACAGAGAATGATTGGAAAAACATTAGCTGAGGACAGGGATGTATGGAGAGCTTATGTCCGCACGACACATGAACCTACGGGTTCAATAGTGACAGTGAGTTAGAGTTAGTTAGTGGAATGTACAACAAATACCGATGCATGTTTTATTTTAATCTCATTTACCCTATCCCCTCCAGGGCGCAACAGGCCAGAAGACCCTGAGCTTCCAGAGACGGCTGCTGGCCCTCACATTCACATGTGTTAATTGCAGAGGTGGACAATCATTTAGCCGGTATTGGGATTTTCAAAATTTGGAGTCGCTACTCTTGTAGCCATTCAAATTACTTACGCTGCTGGTTGCATATCGGCCCCTACTAGTCCAAACTTCTATGATAAAATTTATTTCCCAAGGGGATTCAAACCAGCTCAAGTTCCGTAGTTTGCGCCAAGGCATTATGCCTTAAACCGCTCGGCTACGATGCGTGTATAAATATAACAACATAAAGAATGAATGAGTGAAATGTGAAGCTTAAAGAAGAGATCCCTAAGGGAAATTTGTCGGCCCTTTTACGCCCAGGTTTGAATTACGATGTAAAGAACGTCATTGAATAAAATAAATTCTACCTCCCTCCCTCCTGCTTATCAAATATAATTATCGTCATCACCGTAGTACATTCACGAATTTAGGACATTTGCTGACCTGTTTCGGCCTCAAAAGAAACACATTCAAAAGTATTGTGAGTGGACGTCCTGGTCTTCTACTTCCTGCAGGTTGATAGCTTAATATTTGTTTGGGTATCCTGTAATGTTCCATTGGATGAACATGTGCATCCAGCTTGACTTATAATCAGAAATGTTGTTTTCTAAAGGTTCCACGTGTAATTCTTCTAAGATGTCTTCATTTTTTTGTGATCTAGTAGTGTGTATCCTGCAGTCCTCCGAAGGTATCTCATTTCAGCAGGATCTAAGTCTCGGTATATCCTTCTGTTTCAATGTCTATTATTCTCCACCATATAAAAGAGTTAGAAGAGCCAGTGTTTATACACTTTTAGTCTTGCGTTTTGGACTAAATCAAATATAATTAGTACATATATAAATATTTATTAAATACAATATTAACTGATGGATTAAAATAGTGTCATGAACAGAATTAACTAAAGGCCAGTAAAACGCAAGCTAGTTTTAAGCATTTTAAAGCTAACAATATGGACTGGGGAGATAAATTATTTACAATAGTACGATACATAACATAAATGAATTATTTTAATTTAGATAATCTTAATTTAATTTAGGTAACATAACTTAGGGTATTGAAATTGTGATATTATTTCTGATAGGAATTCAGATCTACTAACATAGCCATGATTTTTTAACCTTAAAAAAGTGAAAAATGTACAAAATTTGATCATCATCATCATCCGGTAACATAGCAACTGCCGCCGTCTTCCAGAAACCAAACCCATTCCTCTCTGTCCATCCATTAATCTCCTCCCAATCTCTGATAATCATAACCGCTTGTACACTTTCTATCCAGGTATTCTTCGGTATTCCTTTTTTCTTCCTTTCCATTGGGATCCTTTCCTTAATAAGTTCAGGCAATATTTGCTCTGGTATTCTTTTGACATGGCCATACCACTGTAATATTTTTATTTCTATAATATATACGAGTCCGGCTTCTCTTGTACACCCATAATTTCCCTTATTTCTTTTATTTAGTATTCTATCCATTCTAGATTTTCCAGCTGATCTTCTTAAAACATCAATTTCTGTACTTAAAATTCTTTCATTTCCCTGGTAGGAATTTGCCAAACTTCAGCACCATATGTTAAAATGTTCTGAACTATGGTTTGATATATGTTTAATTTTCTATTTTTTTAATTATTTTGTTCCGGTATCTCTGTTAAAGAAGAATAAATTGGTAACTCTAGATTCCGCATTCGGTTGCAGGAATTTGATAATTTAGGAATCATCTATTCAAATTGTGTTTGACCTATGGAATTAAATTGGAATATTCACAATTGAAGGAAGATCACAAGAAATATCAATATCACTAATGTGCATTACTATATGTAATTATTTCTAATATATTTGATTTATTACATATTTATTAAATACTACAATGATTAGGAGAGATAAATTTCATATATCCCCTCCAGATACTATTGATAAATTGATATACAAGTAATAAAAAACTCATGGTTCCACAACCCAACCAGAAAAAAGTGGAAGGAGAATCAAGATCGCAACAATTTAAAAAACATAAATGCATGGATCTGCTTCGATATTCAAGATGTTAGTTGGCACAGATGGGGGGCTAGATATTGTTATACCTGAAATTTAATAAAAGACAACTCAAATTTGTGCATCAAATAATAGTGTCACTTTATACAAATAAGTTTGATAACATAAAAGATTAATACAAAATGTCCTTTTGTGGAACTGTAACAGTCCTTCTAGGATTGTGTGCTGACTATGATGATGAAAATGTAAAGAAGATTTTGGAATATTTTAAACATCAAAACTAAGCACCACAGAGATTAACACAGAAAATGCAAGCTTATGGTACTGGGAAGACCTTGAAACACATTTATTCAAGTGATGAAATACTGCTTGAAAAGAAATGTTTAGAAACTGATTTTTTCAAAAGTTAAATGGGTCAGATATCTATCTTACTTACTTACTCACTGGCACTATCGAAACCCGTAGATTCATGGCGCACGGACATAAGCTCTCTCTATTCATCCCTATTCCTGAGCTAATGCTTTCCAACATCCCTGTACAATACTTCCCTCAAATCATAGTTAATGTTATTCTCCCACCTCATTTTTGGTCTACCAACTGGCGGTTTTCCTCTGCTTTCCTACAAGAAGTTCCATGCAAGTCTTCCATTTCCCATACGTGCAACATGTCCTGTCCATCGCAGTCTACGGAGATTAACTGTTCTTATTATATCTGGCTTCCTATAAAGAAACTTCACTCACTATAAATAATTTGTTGAGAGTGAAGTGGATCTAATTTGTGTCGGATTTCTACTCCAATGATTTATTTAACAATAAACAATCAAAACCACAAGAGTGGGAAGAAACTGACTAACTACTTCCCCGATGAAAGAACTACTTTAAAAATGTTTGGAGGAAGCATTTTAGGAAGTGGGGAAAGGAGAAAAAAAAAGGAGAGGTGATGAATGTAAAATTATTAATATGAAGAATCTATTATGTGTAAAGAGAAAAGCACAACACTTGACATTTTGGAACTTATCCAATCAACCTCAATGAGACTCAATTTCAAGAGAAAAGAACAACATTGACATTTTTGGAAATATCCATCAACCTCAAGTGACTCAATTTCAATAATGAATGAAATGTAGAGATTGTCCCATGGATTAAAACTATAAGACATTCATCAGAACATATTTTTATATGTCCCTCTCTACAATAATAATCTCCTAATCATTAGGGATACTTCTCCAATAAATTTAGATTAAATAATAATTTAAATTATTGCCAAGGAATTGAATAGTTGTACAAAACAAGTTAATTAATTTGAATTGATAATTAGATAAAAACTTAATTTTTATGGTAGCATGTAAAAATTAAAACCTGGACTCTTAAAAAGAAAGATGAAAGTAGATTAACCGTCAGTTGATATGAGGTTTATGTGCAGAACACCCTGACTTCACAAAATGGAATTCAAAATAAGAATATAGAGGTGTTATAAAAACTTAAATGTGCTTGATTACATCTCACAGTATCAACAGAAATGGAAAGAGAAATGTCTTGAAAATTGACTCATCCAGGTTCTTTAAGGCCATATGAAATATTGTCCAAAAGGAAAATATTCACTGGAGCCACACTGCATCTATAAAACAAAATGAGAAAACAGATTCAATAATAAAACATATCACAGGCACCAGTAAAGATACTATTACAAGAATATACAACAAATAGTAATCCCATTCACTTTAAAAACTTATTAAAAAACTATTTAATTCAGGGATGATTAAACATTAAATAAACTCAGAAAAAACTGTCAAAATTCCACACATCTGCGGAACAAACTTTTAGTTAAGTTTCTAATCAAATTCGTGAGACCAAAGATCCATATATACAAGATTGAAATTTTTGAAAAAGAATTGAATGCATTGAATGCCAATTTTATGAATTTAATTGTTCTTCCTCTCATATTTCGGCCTCCCCGCATTTCGGAACTTCCTTCATTAGGTCTTCCAGGTAGATGTGAGAAGTAGCGACAGAGGACATCCTAGCTGTACCTCCATTCCAATAGTCTATCCTCTTACATTTCGTTCCTATCTTCACTTTTATCACTGTACATATAAAGATTACTTATGAGCCTCCTGTCTTCCGGTTAATGCAAATGGTTTTACAAAAGCATAATGATTTTATTCCAATTCACTCTGTAAGAGGCCTTTTCCAGTCAACAATACTGCATACACATTCTTTATAATTTCTACATACCTTTCCCTTAATGTTCTTACCAATCAATTGCATCTCTCGTATTTTTCCCTTCCTAAAGCCAAACTCTTCTCCTCCGATGCACTTTCCGTGGTCTATTTAAACGTCGATTGAGTATTCTCAAGATAATCTTTGTAGGGTGTTTTTATCCAGTTCATAGTCCTGATTTTATTACATTTCTTCGCAATTTTTCTTCGGTACTAAAATTAACAATGCCTCAGTCAATTCTTCGGGCCATTCACCTCTTTATATTTCTTGTTGCATAATAACATAAATTTCCTTATTTTTCTTCACGCTAGTATTTAACCACATTCAACGCGGATTTCATCTACCCTTGTTGCTGCTCCCAAATTTTTCCCCTTAATTGCTAGTTCAATTTTTCCTCCAGATTTGAAATACTTTTTTAATCTTCTTATACCTATTTATTAATATCAATATCCCAAGATTGAGAAGGACGCGATTTTCTGTCTCATGTAGCTCTTCTACATTTTTCTCCCACGTATTAATAATCCCTATTGTTTGTTACTTTTTCATTACTTTCGTCCTCGATCAGCTAACATCATTTTCATCTCTTCTTAATTAATCCAAGCTTACTCCTGGCCATACACCTATTTTTCCGTTCCT
>JASPKZ010007026.1:0-13523 GCA_030220185.1 Diploptera punctata | reverse complement strand
ATATGGATTCGATCGTCCAGCAGATGAGATAAAGTTGAGGTGCGAACAAAAAATACTGATCTGGAAGATTCTAATGTTTACCTTCAAGTCGGCTTTTACTCGGATTACCCATGATCAGTGATTTGTGTAACCTTTGGAGTCGTTCATTACGCAATATTGTTGAACTAATTATTACGTAAAATCATTTTGATAGCGAAATTAGTTTAAGGATACCTGATTGGTGAAAACAGAGGACGTAGGAGAATACCGGTTGCATATGATGATTTTAATCAAGATATCACTGCATTTTTGTCTCTGCTTACTATAGAATAACTGAGTAGACTACATATGGGATATGAATGAATAATCCACTGAACAACATTTTGTCCTGATAATTTTAACATGACATTGTTCATGACAATATGACCATTAGTTCGTACGCGTTTAAGCGCTGGCCGGAGGGTAGACAACACGCTTTACAAGGTCAGTATTCTCTGACCAGAGAGTACTTGTCTGACCGATGCACAAGTGGCCCGACAGGCCCTCTGTAGTGACGGATGGGCAGCGCCTTGACCCTGCAACCCGCAATACTAGTGAGAACGTGATCAAGTTCAACCTCTCTAAGGATGATGGTCCACGTGTTTTTTTATCGAGAACAACAATTTGATAGCAGGACTTCATAACTCGCTAATGCAACTACCCAAAAGGACTATTACCATCAAACGTGTCTATAACAGTGCTAAGAGTATTTTTCTTTTTTTTTACATTAGAGAATATCAGACGTTATGAACAAGACTTCAGCAACGAAAGCATAGCATACGTGTGTTCCAAAAATTATGATCCAAATGTACGGATGAGAATTAATAAGAAAGAATAACAAATCAGTAACAAGGATTCATAACAAATTGTAACTGATATTGGTATTATTTTTAAAAAATCATCTTTACTTCATCATGGTAAAATAATAATAATAATAATAATAATCATATAATAATAATATAATAATAATAATAATCTATAATAAAATAATAATAGTAATTCTCGTTAGCCTTCGATAGGTAGGACATGGGCACGGATAGGTAGAAGAAGAGGGGCATGGAATCTTCTTTGTAGGAAAACCACATGGAAAACGCCCAGGTTGAAAGACCCAAGAATGAGATGGGAGGAGATAAATTAACCATAATTTGACGGCATTGTGGATTATACAGGGGATGATTGGAAAACATTAGCTGAGGATAGGGATGTGTGGAGAGCTTATGTCCGCGAGACCATGAACCTACGGTTTCGATAGTTACCAGCCAGTTAGTTAATTAGTTTTTAATTATTGATAATAATGGTTGATGATGATGATGATGACGATGATGAATAATAATAATATAATAATTAATAATAATAATAATAATAATAATGACGGGTCAACAACCATTTTGGGCCATTCAGATTTCACGATTATAGGTTGACTTAGGATGCTGAATCTTAATGTGGTAACGGTTTTGAAGTTTGGCTCTAGTTTGTGAGCTATTGTTCGTCTATCGCCGAAAACATTTCAAAACGTTTCTAATCACAACCAGTAATTATTAAAAATATAAAATCATTATAAAGTAAATATATGTAATACCAGAAGTGATGATTAATATAAAGCAACATAGCATCAGTCGCCACTATCATTGGCAACATAGTCTTCAGAATTACCATTCCACGGTAAAAACTCCATTCATATGATTTCTCCTATGTGATCAGAAGTCCGTTGAAATTCCAGCAGGTAATCTTGCCATCATATGACCTTCCTCTCTTTTTAACAACACGCTTTATATTAAGCTTGACCTGTAGTCTATCTATCTATCTATCTTTCTATCTATCTATATCTCTATCTATCTATCTATCTATGTAACTGAATTTTCAACGCTGTTTTGTCACCCACTTAAAATAATTGGATCGACTTGAAATTTTGTATTACGTGTAGAGGATCCGTGGACAATACAATAATTTCATATTCATTTCTAAAATCCTGGCCACAATCATCAGAGAATCAAAAAAAAAAGTGTCTTTGTATTTATGTAACGGAATCTTTTGAACACGATTTTCACCCACTTAGAGACATTGGATTCGACTGATTGAAACTTTGTATACTTGTAAAGAACCCGTGACAATACACTAATGTCATTATTTATTTTCTACAATCCTGGGCCGCAGAATCATCAGAAAATAAAAAAAAGTTGTATTTGTACTTATGTAACGGAATCTTTGAACATGATTTTCACCTACTTAGATACATGGAATCGACTTGAAACTTTGTATACTTGTAAAGACCCGTGATACACTACAATAATTTGATATTTAATTTTCTAATTCCTGGCCAGAATCATCAGAAAATTAAAAAAAATCAAAACTGTTATAATAGGTTGCGAACTTGTGCGACTTTTTAGTCAATCGTTTTAAGAGCCCAGTTGGTAGAGAGGTGAGTGTGAACTAGTATATAATTTCAGTAATCCATAGGTTCGCTGGTTCGAATCCGGCCCCCCCCCCTTGGCCCGGAGGATTCTTTTTAGAAGAGTAATACTTTAGCTCATACCACAATAGTATGGAATTTAAAGATATTTTACATTCTTATCTTATTCTGTAAAATATTAAAACTAAAAATATAAAAAATAATAATAGTTTTAAAAAACTAAAGCAGCACGCTTTATTAGAAAACCGAACCTCAAAAATGAAATAATATTTTAATTTCAAACACGCTTGGGATAAATTTAAAGTGGTCAACAAGAAAATCATCTCAACACATATAAAATATAAACTAGAATTATCAACAAAAAGAAAAATAATTTTACCATCAAAAGCGTGGGGTGCTTTTTATGATTTTAAATGTTCTTCTTAGAGACTTTACTTTTACCATATCTGTTTATTATCAAATATATTAATTGATATAGAGCACCCAAGCTTTTGATGGCAAAATTATTTTTATTTTTGTTGATAATTCTAGTATTATTCTATATGTGGTTGGAGATGATTTTTTTGTTGACCACTTTAAAAGTTATCCCAAGCGTGTTGGAAATTAAAATTATTTTTCATTTTTGAGTTCGCGTTTTCTAATAAAGCGTGCTGTTTTTAGTTTTTTAAAACTATTATTTATTTTATACCTTTCCTCCATGACACTGCTGTGATCCCCAAATTCGCGTCTAGGTCACTCTATGTGGGTTTCGTGGGTGGACGAAACGGATCCTCGACCAAGGTTTTCTCGCAATTTAACAAAATCAAATTTTCCCCATTTTCCTTACAACCCCAAATTGAATTCCGCACATTTCTCCAATAATCAATCACATTTCATTCATTTGCCCCCTGTGATGGGCGTCGGACGTGGTCTGCCGACTTCTTTGTTATTCACAGATTCCCAAGTTCATTTATCTAGAGAATTTGGGAAATCAAGAGGTGGCATTTGTTAGGACTATTTAAAAAATAAAATTAAGCTCTTTACTAAAAAATAATTATTTGATATATATTTGATTTTATTCTATACTATTGTTTCTATTTCATTAATTATCATAAGTAATGCCACGAGTGATTTCCAATTTATCTAGAGAATTTGGAAATCAAGAGTGGCATTTGTTAGGACTATTTAACAAATAAAATTAAGCTCTTTAACTAAAAAATAATTATTTGAATATAGTTACCGATGTTTTAAAATATTTATATAGTTAATGTAAACGGCTATGTCTGAAAACAACATTAGAAATGTGAGGTATGTATATTGACTGCAACTCTTCTTCTTCTTCACTTCCTGGTTTAGGCAAGAGTTGCCTGTTCCGTCTTCACTAATAGATCTAAGGACCATCTCTTCCGAGGATGTCCGACATCTCTTCTTCCTCTTGGAAAATAATGGAAGATTTTATTTGGTAATCTTCTTTCTTCCATTCTTTCTACATGTTCTTTCCATTGTATCTTGTTGTTAAATATATTTTCTTTTATGGAGTAGATCTGCAGTTCTTCACGGATTATCCTCGTTTCTTATCTGGTCCATTCTAGTGCAGCCTTTTACTCTTCTTAAAAATTTCAATCTCGGCTGCTTGGATTTTACTTTCTTGTTTGGTAGTGGTAACCCAAGATTCACTCCCATACAAAAGGACAGGGACAGCAACTCGATCATATTATTTATTGCCAAACAGGATCGTAATATTGTAAGAATGCACTCTAGTGGAGAAATAATGAAACACATTTAAACTATTATAATCAACATTATAGGTTAATCATGTATATTTTGAATAAACACTCAGTAAAATCACTGAATCTATTCATTATTTGCTACATTCAATGTATTTGTTGGAGAAAAATAATGGTCTAACCTGTTCAGAATATTAAAAAAGGAGGAGCTTTCTTTATCACAAAAGCAGGAGCTGATAAAAGAGAAAATCGATAAAGAGCGAGGTGAAACACGACAGACATTGGTGTAAGACAGAATTCATTGAAACGTGATTGGTCATTGACTACCATTTGCGACATGAGTTAATGGTCTTGTTAACATGACCACTAAGAGAATGTGCATATACGTTACCTTGAAAGTATATAAAACCTGCATATGATATCGAATTAAATTATATTTACTTGTTTTGTGGGCGTACATTTAAACTGCCATCAGGGTCAAGGACATATATTGGCAATAAATATGTTAATCTGTTATTTAACTGTGTTGTTTCAGAAACTAATAATTTTTAATCCACATTGAAAGACCTCTGGGTCATAATAGGAACGAATGGTGCGGAACAAAGCATGCAAGAAAACAGACAAAAGAAGATGCTAAATGCCAAGGACAACAATCCGACAAGCGTTTGTTTTATCTGTATTGACATCTGAAACTTCACAGCAGAGGCGAAGGTTGGCTACAGAGATAGTCAGACAACCTGAGGTCTTTTCTACGAAATGCATACAGATAATAACTAATACAAATAATATTCTCGGATCAAATAGAACTTCATATTTTCAAAATTAATTGTCAATATTTTAAATGCAGTTACCAGTTAAGCTTGCCTTTTATACAATACTAGTTTTACATGTCCTGCGCTTCCCGAGCATCACTTGTCCGAACAGCAGTTTTTGACTCTGGATTAATACATATGCCCTCCTATTTTTTAGACAAAAGTGCATTGGTGGTTTCCCGGATAATTTTTTCGTAACAAACAATACGAATATGATAGGGTGATTTATCATGAAAAAATTGTGTTCATGGCCTATTTGGGTCTTAAAGTTTAACAAAATTTGTCTTACAGATAAGGGAAAAAAATCTGAAAAACCATACCCAGACGACTTGTCTCATCGTGATTAAAACCACTTTGGTCGAGACAATGTTAATTCGAGATCAAATAGATGGTCGAATTCAATATTTTAAACTCCAAATTTTATGTAATATTATTTTTTTTTCAAATCCGTACGAATAATAAAATAAAGTCCAGAAATTTGGCAAATAGGCCTGTGGTTTCGAGATAGCGTGCTACTTTGTCACGCAGCGGGCCCGGGTTCGATTCCCGGCCGGGACAGGCTCCTGGGTGAGGTTTTCTTTTGAGGTTTTTCCTCACATGTAAGACAAATGTCAAGAAAGCTTAGGGCACAACGTTCCCATTACCATCACCATCATCCTTCACTGGTGTGGAAAGCAACGGTAAGCTACCACACCTATAATTCCCTGGTAAAGCTGCAAACCATAGCATGAAAATGCTATGATTGCAGTGAAAGACCTGCCCTCGGGCAGAATTACTATGGATGGGATAATATCGAGGTAGCGTGCTGCCTTGTCACTCAGCGGGCCCTGGTTCGATCCCCGGTCGGGACAGTTTTTCTGGGTGAGGTTTTTATCGGGGTTTTTCCTCACCTGGAAGACAAATGTCAGGAAAACTTTAAGGCCCAAACGGTCCCCGAAATCATATGGCCATCATCATCATCATCATCATCATCATCCTTCACTGGTGTGGAAAGCAACGGAAAGCTACCACACCTATAATTCCCTGGTAAAGATGCAAACCATAGCATGAAAATACTATGATTGCAGTGAAAGACCTGCCCTCGGGCAGAATTACTATGGATGGGATAATATCGAGGTAGCGTGCTGCCTTGTCACGCAGCGGGCCCTGGTTCGATCCCCGGTCGGGACAGTTTTTCTGGGTAAGGTTTTTATCAGGGTTTTTCCTCACCTGTAAGACAAATGTCAGGAAAACTTTAAGGCCCAAACAGTCCCCGAAATCATGGCCCATCATCATCATCCTTATCATTATCATCATCACCATCATCCTTCACCGGTGTGGAAAGCAACGGGAAGCTACCACACCTACAATTCCCTAGTTGAGCTGCAAAGCATAGCATGAGAATGCTATGATTGCAGTGAAAGACCTGCTCTCGGGCAGAATTACTATGGATGGATATATAATGTATCATGTGTAAGTATTTACGATTCCCCCCACAATTTAGACTATATGGGGAACGCTTTTAAATAATATCATGGGACAATTATTTTCAATAATTAAAATGCCCACATAGCCTATGTCTCCTAACATTAGAATAAGTTTAGGATTAAGGCCTCTCATGACGCATTTATAGCATCATAATAAGTTATCATATGTCATCGGGGCAACTCAAACCGCCTTACAGGCGTCCCAAATTCAGAAGTGGGTTACATTATTGCCAATGTCAGGAGAGAATATCATAATGTTAATGACAATCTAGTGACATTGAATATAAATGCCCACATAGAGCCTATTTCAGTAAATACTTTTTAACAGCTGTATTACAGCAAATATTAATATTTTTTATTCTTAGTTTAAGCTTTCGTTTTAGGTAATTTAACGTGTTCCATGCTTCCCAGGTCTTTCAATGACACGACCTGTCGGGAGAGAATGTTTATATTTTGGATCACATAGGCCTATATCATTTTTTGGACCACACATTGCCCTGAAGACATCAGCTCAATGCAGGGCCACTTCAGAGACAGCACCAACATTTAACACAAGATGCCCATCCACTCACACATTCCTAAACAAGGCGAATATGACGTGAATGATCATTATGATAGCTAAATAGTGTGCGAGGAGTATTCAGACCTTAAAGTTTACCGACGTTTGTCTTACAGGCGAGGAAAATCCCAAAAAATGAAGTATTCAAATATAATACATTTATAACTATCTCACTGATACTATAGAAACAGTAGGTTCATGGCCGTGTGGATGTAAACTCTCCACACGACGCTATCCTGAGCTAATGTTTTCTAACCTTCTCTATAATTTACCTCTTTCAAATCATTATTGTCATATATATATATATATAGGCTACATATGTATATATTATATATGGTATGATAAGAAAAATAAATGCCTGGACGGGATTCGAACCCGGATCTCTGCATTGCTCAATGTTAAACATTTAATTATAAACATATATATATATATATAATATAGATATATATATATATATATATATATATATATATATATATATATACATACACTACATACATACACACACACACACACACACATTATATATATATATATATACTACTGGGCGATTACCTGGTAGGTTTCCTACAAGGAAAGTTTCCATGCCCCTCTAAATCCGTTATTCAGTTTTTAAGAACCATCAGAATGTTATCATCCATCTATCCAGGCCTTCCTAATGATATTTTCCCACAAGATTTTACAATAAAACATTTAAAAGTATTTCTATGGTCACCCATTCACACTATATGATCTATCTCGTAGAGTTTATAACCCTGGAAATATTAGGGTAATGATATAAAATATGGAGCTCCCATTGTGAAGCTTCCTCAATTCTCCATTCCCAATCTTTTGGAACCGATCGTTTGTTTTACGATCCTAGATTATTTTATTATGTAAGAGACACTCTTAGAATAGTCTACCACGGGCTATTTTATTGTTTTATAAATTTTAAACTTTATGTATTGGCCGAGAAGACAAGACAAGTTCAACTGAACAGTAACACGCATTTCTTTATTTAAATACAGTACAATCATATGAGCAATAATCTAAATTCATTTTATCATCATTATCATCATATCATCAGCTTCATGGAGAAACCTCATAAGGCGCCTTCTTTAAACATCGTTTAGCCTGTCTTGTTTTTGTGTCTTCCAACTAAATTTGTTTATAAAAAATTATTTTATATATTTTTTATGAAACTATATTTTTCACTAAACCATAAAACAGGATTCAGAATTTTAGTTGATTAAACTCTTCAGTCCCTCTACATCCTATTTGATTAGCCTATATGAGGGGTTTGTTTTTTTTTCTCGCTCCGTAAAAAATTATGATTGCTGTGATTTCATTACATAATAATGTCAAGTAACTGTGCAGTAGTAATATATATATATATATCCATCCATAGTAATTCTGCCCGAGGTCCTTCACTGCAATCATAGCAATTTTCATGCTATGCCTGCAGCTTACTAGGGAATTGTAGGTGTGGTAGCTTCCCGTTGCTTTCCATACCGGTGAAAGGATGATTGATGATGATGATTATGGCCATATGATTTCTGGGACCGTTTTGGACCTTAAAGTTTTCCTGAAATTTCTCTTACAGATGAGGAAAAACCCCGATAAAAACCTCACCCAGAAAAACTGCCCCGACCGAGGATTGAACCCGGCCCTGCTGCGTGACAAGACAGCACGCTACCTCGAGACCACAGCAGTATAGGAAAAAATGAATGTTTGTAGTAGACTTGCTCGATAGCGTAATCGGTAGCGCACTGTGGTATCAATCCAGAGATCCGGGTTCAAGTGCCGTCCGAGCATTTATTTTCTTTATCATGTCATATATATATATATATATATATATATTAAATAACGATAAATTAAAAATATATTAATCCATGTTTTCTTATGTATTGCTTCAAGCTCAAATATTTATTTTTATTTATAAGTAGGGCCTATTAAGATTAGGTGGCTTTATTGTGGAAATCGCAAATATTTAGTTTCATCCTATCAAATTAAAAATGATAAATATTCAACCGCCATCAAATTTACTCCTGATTATTTTGCTACTTGTCAACTCATTTTATGAGAGCAAAATTATAGCTTTCCAAATTAGGTTTTTAGGCTTGCAAAAAAATCTTTAAATTTGGGACACAATAACAACCTTTTGCTTTCAAAATTTGTATTATTTTGCGCTTAGGCTTAGTTTGTGGATATCCATATCAGGACTGATAATACTGAGGGAGTTGGGAGTGCTGCAATCTTCGAGTTCCCTTGTTTCATTTAAAGGAAGGTGTCCAAGCGATCACGTAGGTCCAGTTGTAATTCGCTTCAGACTACGGGAGCTTCAAAATAAATTCAGCATGAAAATCCTTGGAAGCAGAGAATGTTTCGCCTGAGGTAGAGTTGATCACGTCCTCACCGTACCAAACGCTATGCAGTTGTGATGTCTACCAAGACCTTTATTACAATGCTTCGCGCCAAGATTTCGATAAAAATCACAAGATGAAGGTATAACGGTATTAGATACTGTGCCCAGGCGTGAGAAACAACCAGAAATACGTGTAACAATTCCGAACAACACAACACCTCGTAAGTTAACATCATCATGCCAAACATTTGCAATAAGATAAAGAAAAGGTTCCCATATAATGTGGTCTTAAATTGTATTTAATTTTGTGTTCAGTTATTTGAACAAGTGTGATGATAGAAGATGACTAAGCAATGTGCTACATACAGCGCTACAGCACTCAAAGATAATGTTCCAGTGATTTGTAATGTATTTACTTCCTTAACTTCTTTTGATATACCGCTATTGAAACTTGTGAAGCGATGATTGATATATGGGCTACTTGGTCGCCAAATAATGCAGTTCAGAAATTATCACAAGTGAGGTTAGTGATGGCATCATATTTTTCACACTTGTTACATGGTGTCTGACTCCAAGCCATTCATATAATATTGTAGACACACAACAAGGGGTGGACAAGAATACCGTTCATTATTGAAATTCTTACGCTCAATGAGGTTATGTAATATAATAATAATAATAATAATAATAATAATAATAATAATAATAATAATAATATAAGAATAATAATATAAGCGTAAAAATATAATAGCTACCAGATCGGGCAAGCACCTCTTTAACATAAACAAATGAGATGACAAGGATAATTCGTTATATTCACATATATACCAAAATAAAGCAATACATTTTCTTTCCAAAAAGTGGAAGACCTGAAATAACTCAGTTGGAAGCATCTCTGATACAAAGCGCTGTGTTCAATCCAAGTGCAGATATATTCAGTCTGTTTCAGATATCATTTATTGTACGTTAGGGACCGGATTTATAGGCTTCATTATTTCAGACATATGTATATAATTATGCTTGAAAAAGTTTCAAAAAATGCATATGATATTAATATATTTATTGAATTATTACAAAATTTTACTTTAATAAATATATGCTCTGAAATAAGAATGTAGTTGCCATAATACAAACATAACAAAGTGCTCAAATTCAATTATGGATACTAAGCCCCAGGAAACCAGTCAATACTGACCGTATATCTGGACGACTATCTTGTTGTCGAACCAAAAGCTGAACGACTCGAGCCAGACACCCTGTACAATTTCAATTATTGCGTCTCCTCGAATTAATTTTTTAAACTTATTACAACAGTTTATGGTTCGCAATTGTATTACAAATAAAATGTAAATCCCACAGTGATGTATTCCGGTTTATAAGCGCTTTAAAATCGCATCTATAATCTATAAATCGTATTCAGTATTCTTCGAGGAACGAGGTACAGAAAGAAAGTAAACATAAACTTAATTCTGAAAACGCAATATATTATGCATTACAGGGACACTTGTCATTCAAACTTCTCTAAAAAAAGTTACACTAAATATATATAAAACGGCGATTCTTCCAGTGTTACATTAGGGTAAGTATACGAAACGTAGTATCCTACTTCAAGAGAGGAGAAAATATTACGAATATTAGAGAATTAAATATTTACGAAAATATTTGCAACAAAGATAGAACAGACTGGCGAACGGAAAAAAACTCCACAATTAAACTATATGGGAAACCAGATATGATAAAATCAGTTAGGGTTTGCCGACTGTGATGGGGAGAAGACAAGTTACACGAATCGGGATTGAAAAGGGGGATGAAAACTTCTTATAGGAAATCCACAGGGAAAATGTTCAGTAGCTAGACCAAAAATGAGGGGGGAGAATATCGCTAACCATGATTAGGTAGGTGAATTACGTACGGAATGATTGGAAAAAATTAGCACTGGATATGAATGTATGGAAAGCTTATGTTCGCATGGTAATTAAATTCAGAATTCGATAATGCCACTGAGTTGGTGTATAATTTATTGTTCTGTGTGTCTTGTGTATTCTGTGTAAGTGGGCTGATTTTTATTTCAATAGTACGATTAAATGCCAATTATATTAAATGGGTTTCTGATAATGTAATTTCAACACTGGTATTCGCTTTAATGACTTAGGAAAATAAAAAAAAGTATGATTCATTAGCATCAATGTTTCAACCCAATATACTAGTTTCAGTTGCAACCGTATGAGTCAATTCAGTCGGTTGACTATATGTAAACAAGATCATTAAATATTTCAACATAGCATTATTTTGGTCCTGTATATTTGGTTTCCTGTCCCTCGTCATGGAGCAAGTCAGCCAGAGAGGATTTTAAATGATCACCTTTACTATGAGCGTGTGTTTCTATGTTGTATTCCAGAGTACAACCGGCATAGCTGTAGTATGTTCAAAGTTCATTGTTTCTATATGATGAAAGTTAAAATTTAATTTTTAACTTTTATCATATGACTTCACCTCATCGGAATTTGATATGAATTTTACTAGAATTGATTAATTGTTTCTGCCTATAGGCGACCCTTGGACATTGGTTTGTTAGTCCCATAGAGGTGTACCATTCACAAATAATAAATATTTTACTTTGAGAAATAATTGGTAAAAAAACAGACTTGGGACTGCCTGAATATCCATGAATTTTATGTATTCTTCTGATAGCTATATTGTGGAAAGCAACGGGAAGCTACCACATCTATAATTCCCTAGTAAAGCTGCAAAGCATAGTATGAAAATGCTATGATTGCAGTGAAAGACCTGCCCTCGGGCAGAATTACTATATGGATGGATAGCTATATGCGCACATTGAAATAACCGTAACTTGCCATTAACACGTATAATCCTGAAGTGGAGTTATGACAAATCTTATTTTTTGTGTTTAATGAATTTTTTAAAGTACTAAGTAACATTAAATTTGTTCATGGGATCCAAATTTTGGAATCTTTATGTGAGCCCAAAACTGTTTTGGAGAGTTGTTGATTTTATTACACGAGTTGTAAAGTAGCAAAATTATTTACATTTTACTAAACAAATGCGGGGTAAATTTGATAGAGATTGAGGTCTATCATTTATGTTACAGTAGATTTTTATTAAGTTTTTATTATATATACAGTGCTACCTCTTACTATTTTTAGTCAAAATGTAAAAAATAAGAAGAAGCACAGTTATGGAATATCATAGTGAAACCAGTCACAGTGATCTTGAGATTTTTGTAGAACGAGAAAGAGTTGAATCTCTCGTGTATCCCAAAGACACAAAGAACCTAAAGACGTTAATAATTATGATATCTTAACAGTTAGAACTAAAGTAAGCATGAAGAATGGTTATAGAACTCATTGCATAGCCAATCACAGCGATCTTGAGCTGTTAATGGAGTGAGAAAAAGTTCAATCTCTGGTGTATCATATTGAATACAAAGGGACTGAACAGGTTAATGTTATTATATCTTAGCACTTAGAAATAAAATAAAAATGTAAGCTTGAAGCACAGTTATGCAATATAATGGTGAAGCCAATCACAGTGATCTTAAGTTATTTATAGAGTGAGAAAAAGTCCAATCTCTCTTGTATCACATAGCTCACAAAGGTTGATAGTAATAGGTTAATGTTAAGATATCCTCACACAAGCCTTGCATAAATTTTGTTGAATTTTGAGATAAAATGCAAGATTCATAGCACAGTGTTGTGTTAGATATAATTTATCGCCGTTATAATGACGTGTAGGAATAGAACTAATTAAGAAAGTCTCCACACCGGACAAGCCTGTGCATCTCTTTCCGGTTTCATTAAACTTCAAGTGAGAATAAAACAGGTAGCTGCAATTTGCAAATTAGCTTCAATGAAAGTTCCTGAAAAATCTCACGGTTTTAAACAGTTGCATTAAAAGTAGCGTTATACAAATTTCGTGACACAATTCACACTATTTCTCATAGCTTTTTTTAAAGTTTAAATTCACATTCCATTGCTTGCATATGTTAATGAATATAGCACACATATAGTAGCAATATACTCGTACCTGTCTTGGAGGTACTGTGTTCTAAAATTATAATATAAATATAAAGAGAGGGGTGAGGGACGGTGGAGCCAGAGAGAGACGGAAGGAGAGAGAGAGGAAAGAGAGAAATAGGAAATAGAGAAAGAGAAAGAGAGAAGAAGAGGAAAGAGAGAGAGAGAAAGGAG
>JASPKZ010007025.1:0-87839 GCA_030220185.1 Diploptera punctata | reverse complement strand
TCACTCTCTCACTCGCTCTCACTCTCTTCTCACACTCCTCTCACTCTCCTCTCATCTCCTATCTCACTCTCCACAAACTCCTCTCACTTCTCTCTAACTCTCTATCACTCTCTCTCACTCTCTCACACTCTCTCTCACTCTCTCTCTCACTCTCTCTCACTCTCTCTCACTCTCTCTCACTCTCTCTCACTCTCTCTCACTCTCTCTCACACTCTCTCTCACTCTCTCTCACTCTATCTCACTCTCTCTCACTCTCTCTCACTCTCTCTCACTCTCTCTCACTCTCTCTCACTCTCTCTCACATCATAGGTGCTGGTGGAATAGTGGTTAACATACTTGCTCCTGGATTTAAAATGCATGGGTTAAACACGGGCAGTCTAGTGTGAATTTTCAGGGGGCACAAAAATCCTTAGACTGGGTTCCTTCAGAAGCTAACTAAATAATTTGGTTCCCTGTCTAGATTTAAAGCACCAAAAAAACCTCAGGTTTGAGAAACGAGACTTTTGAACATTTTTGGTATCGCTCGGATTTGAATTCAGATGCTAATGGTCTTGGCTTTTAAAAAGTAAGTTTATCGTAAACTATAAATAATATCATACACTGATTTTATGATTCGGCCTTCTCGACTGTTTTTCCCGACTATACGTAATATTTGTCTTTCTTTTGTAGGAAATGTTTAGGCAGACCGACCTAACAACCACCCGCAACTTGGTGGATCAGTAAGTACTTGTTTAAGATTTTGTTGTGTAGAACTGACACCTGCTAACATGTTTCTCCTACCAGTTGTTCTCTTTCCCACCATTTCTGATGTTGGAAAGACAAACTTAGCCTCCGCCATGAATAATTATTGCTTCATTGTATGGTTCTCGTCCAAAGTTTGTTTGTCCAGCAAGCGGGGGGGGCTGTTAATAGCTATGTTACTTCTGGTCTTAAAAAACAGAAATTTGCCACCAATATCAAGGTCATTCAATGTCAAGAGAGGCGAATAATTGGTAATTATGCAGAAATGTTGCATGTACGACTTAAGAATCCGGTTTATTTGAACTACCTAGGGTCGGTTTCACCAACAGAGGTAACTGCATTACGCCACTTTAAGCTGTGCATTATACATGGGGAAATCTGGCGTAATAGAGTTACCTCTGTTGGTGAAATTGACCCCTAGTGAACGATATTTAACATTCGTTGTAACAAACGATTGTCATTGTTTTTTGTTGTTTTAGTAATTTTAAAATTGGCGCGATGAGGTTTAGTATATTTCGATTTACTTAATATTTATATGGATTGTTGCGATTTGCTGAGGAATTTGGGATTTTGGCGGTCGAAGAACCCTTTCATATAGGTTTTCAAAATACAAAAATCTTCTAATTTTGAACCTTGTATTTCATAATAGGCCTTTATGAGATATAAGTTCACACATATCGTCTCACTTCCTATGAACAAATAGTAATATTTAAGTTACATAACACATTTAAACACGTCTGTCTTGAATTTAAAAACAAAGCTAACCAAGATAAATTCGCATTAACCTTATCCTTTTTTCCAGCGTTGGTTTATTATTAAGATCCAGATTTCTGTTAAGTTTTTAATATTCCACAACTCATTAAAATAGTATGAGGATTTCTTTAGGGCCTATATTAACAAACACATTAATCCTTTCTTGGGAAAATAACAGATAAATTTGAAATTAACCAAGATTTAAGACAGGGATGTGGACTATCTCCATTATTGTTTATTCTATATCTGAATGAAATCGTCCAGGAGTGGAAAAAAAAAACATCCCAAGAGTAAAAATTTGTAGAGGAAACCAAATACAAACAATACTCTTGGCAGATGATCAAGTACTTCTAGCAGAGAATGAAGATGATTTGAAGAGATCAGTGTTTAAATTGCAGAATACCCTGGAAAAATACATGAAAATATCTCAAAATAAAACCAAATCCATGGCAATCACTAGAAAGGGACTTTTGAGAGTAAAAATAATAATAAATAATAAATCAATAGAACAAGTAACACACTTTAAGTATTTAGATAATAATATATCACAGTTTCATAATCAAAAAGATGTGGAAACAAATGTAGAAAAATATAACAGACTAAATGGTATAATTAGGAGCAATTTTGGAAAACAAATGAGGAAAGAAATCCAATTGAGATTTCATAATGCCATAGCAAAACCTGCTCTACTATACGGAAGTAAATGCTGGACACTTCGAGCAAAAGATAAATCCCGCATTAATAGTTCACAAATGAGATTCCTCCGATCACTAACTGGAGTAACTTTAAGGGATAGAATGAAGAGTGATGAGATAAGGATGCAGTGGAATAGTAGGGAAATGGTTGAACATATACAAAATTATCAGATTAAATGGTTCCAACACGTCCAGAGAATGTCAAATTCCCGTTTACCAAAGATTATTTACCACCTCAAACCTAAAGACAAAAGAGACCACGGAAGACCCTTCAACCGATGGAAAGATCAGTTTTTGTAGTCGCAGAACGGGCATCATCACCCAATACTGCAAACGAAGAAGAATAAGAAGAAGAAGATTAATCTTTCTGTTTAACATTGGTTATTAGGTCACATATCAGTTAGATTTTTATAAGTCTTCATTTAGAAAATAAATTTTAAAAATTGTTCTTTCTCCTTTATAAATAAATGTGTGAATATCGAGGAAAAACAATGGGAATGCCGTAATAATTGCGTCACGTATTTATACACATTTCTGGTGTTTATTGCTATTTTATATTTAGTCATATTCAATACAAGGAATAATTTATATTTTGTGAAAAAATCAAATATATTTTTTAATTTTCCGAAAACAGAACCATAGCATATAAGGCTAATGAAAATATTAGTTTTCCAACGTTGCTACTTAGCCAAGACCTTTAAGGAGTGGTTCTATAGATTAGAAGACCATGGTTCGAATCTCGCTGAAAACCAGGGTTAGAGTTGTATTTAAAGTATGTAGGAATATAGTGTGAATTGTATAGAACTTTATGGATAAGTTTAATTGAGATAGAAGTGAAATAAAAATAGGTTAATGGGAGAAGAGAATAATAAATAGAGTGACAGCTAGTAGCCATAAGTGGATTTTTTTTTGTAAATTAGCCTATGTTCAAGTGAACGGGAAATATGCAGTAGTTCATTTATCTTTCTTTTACTATTTAATGGATCATATAAACTTTCTTCATATTTACGTAATGCCTTGTTATTAATTGATAATGTCCTCTCTCTAACTTGCATCTAGATAGACCTGTGTGTTTCTTATCTTGTATTATCCTAAACTGTCTTTAATGATGGAACTGGAATCCTCACAACTAGGACCCAGCGAGACCAGTCACTATAATACTAATTTAATATGTTTCACAGTTCTTGTAATCCGCCCAAGACATTCATTTCTTTGTGGGTACATATAAAAAATAGGTTAGTGCCAGGACCTGAAAAGAAGGGGATAAATATGTGATTTAAATAAAAATACCGTCATCGGCCACAATGTGAAAATGTATTAAAATATTCTGAAAGAATTAGCCCGGGGACGTTACGTAATTGGTAAGGCAATATGCTACAAGCCGGAAGATTGCGGATTCGATTCCCGAAGAGGTGTTATGAAATTGTTGGATTCAAAAGTGTAAATGATAATATCTATTTTTTAACTAGCGTAAACATTCTCACGACCCATTGCTCTAAGTTTGAATGTGTGTCTCTACGAATTGAGTGTCATACATACGTTCTAGGTGTAAAGCCGTTGGGAAGGTCTGACAATCCGGCTGATATCTTGCACCAAATCTCTAGAAAGGTGTGAGTCGTAACTACTCAATATCCCAAGGGCTTCCTAAGGCCTGTAGTGGGTTAAATTACACCACATACAGCAACTATCCGTGATACAAACTGGGATTCTGTGTATTGTACCCAATAAACCTCGAGAACGACGTGGTGCCTTTACATAGTAATCACTTTTTTCATGCGATTTTATTGTTTTTTTGTATAAAGTCTGTTTCTTAACGTTTACATTAAAATAATCCAATCGGTGATAATGATCAAGGGAAACAAACAACTTCAAAATGTATAAGTTTGAAGCCAGGTGAGAACAAATAAACGCCCTGCAATAAATTAAAACAAGTAGACAATTGTGAAAAATATTGATAAAATGGATATTTCAAACAACATATAACCTAAGAGTTTATAAAAAAATAAACAATCGATAGAAGAGAGTTGTTGGTGCGGAAATGTTCATATAGTGATAATGTTGAAACTGAAAAATACAGCGTGTGAGACATTACGCCTTGTCGCAGAGCTACCGAACATGCCCTGGTTCGAGTCTCTATGTGGCAGAAATTTACTCACTGAATGTCGGCTAGTGTGGAACGGTGACCACCTAGAATTGTGAGGAATTTCAGTTGTAGTATGTACCGTGTATAACATTTTGGGAATCCGACGGTTGACCACTTATCACACATAGCTATAACGTCTACCTCTCTGTTATACCAAGTGCCTTGCATACTTATCGCTCCATGAGTTTAATTTAGTTAAGGAAAGGAATTGCTTAATTTTAAAGCATAATAATAAAATGTTATCTGAAATAAGGTAAATTACAATATTTGTAAGTTTAAAGTTAAATTTGTTACGTTATTGAATGAGCCATTTAAACGATGATAAATATGTTATGTGAAAATGTATTTATATTTACCTGATGGAAAAAAAAAACTTTTGTCATTGATCTGTCTAAAATTCTTAGCAGTATAACTGATAGATAAAACAGTTTTTAAATTCAGTTTGTGAAATATTAATATTTTATTAATTTAAAATATTTTTCAATTTCACATTTAGTGGCGTTGCTTCGTAACGTACTCGTAAGTTATTGCATAATTATTGTTATTCAACAAGGCGCACACCATGCAAATTTTTATTAATGTTATCTTCTTTGCAAATTATTAGGGGAAAATGTTTCCGTGAACATCATCAGGCCATCATTATCATACACGTCATGTTTAGTATGAATGTGTGTGTGAATGTGTGTTTCGTCTTAATGTTGTGTTGTCTTGGAGGAGGCCCTGACATTGAGCTGAGGCTAACCATGTCCTTGTGTGGTTAAAATGTATGAGTATGATCCCGAGTTAAAATCCCTCTCGGACAAGTGGTGCGACTATAAGACCCGGGTGGTCTGTGATACGTAAAAGTACCTACAAAGTGTGAAGTTAAACTACGCTAATGGAATGGAAATATATATTAACTACTAGCTAGTACCCGGCGTGCGCTGCTACTCATAAATAAATGCTAATATGTTTTCTACCACCTGCCGTGCGCTGTTCGGGAATCCCGATCTTCTCGGCATCAATGAAAGACAAAAATCGTTATTGTGAGATGTCCGTAGTAGATAAACATATGCTGTGGCGGACTTTTTTGTAGAGTTTTTGTGAGATGTTCAATTCTGTGTACATTCATTTGGTGTAATTGTTATGGTTTAGGCAGCGTAAGCCTTTTAAGCGTACAAATAGGTACTTTATCTCACGTTTTTCTCTACAAAGGGTGATTTGTAGGGGTGAAGGGTTGCGTATTACGACTCTCTTATAGCCTATGTTCATCCCCGGAATCTCGTGAACATTTTTCAAAAAGCTCCATCTCAATCGGATGAACAGTATGGCAGAGCGCGCTTTTCCGAGGATCGACTTATCCCGTCTTCCTGGCATCAATGAAAAACAAAATGGTTATTGTGAGTTACCAGTACATGATAAACATATGCTGTCGTGGACTTTTTTGTGGAGTGTTTTGAGATATTCAGTTCTGTGACATATTAATTTGGTTGTATTTGTTATGGTTTAGACAACGTAAGCCATTTCAGCGTCAAAATAGGGACTTTATTTAAGGTTTGCACTACAAGGGTGATTTTTAGGGGTGAAGGAGTTGAATATCACAACTCTCTTATAGCCTATGTTCATTCCGGGAATCGTCTCAACATTTTGCAAAAACACCATCAAAATCGGTTCAACGGTATGGCCGCGCATAGAATACGAACAAACAAACGCACCCACAACAAACAAACAAACAAACACGCATTGATTTTACATATAAGATACGTTGAGGAAAGCCCCATATCGAATGAAACAAATTACATTTAGTTTTCTCGTGGAATTCTTGTTCAAAAATTCTCAAATCACAGCTTTATGTTGATAAAATGTGACAATAAGTTAAAAGATTGTTAATTTGGCATTGAGTGGAAGTAGTTAGAAAAAAATTTTGGACCAAAGAGAGATGAACAAAAAGGTGAATGGAGAAGACTACATAACAGTGAACTGCAAGGTCATTATAGGAAGCCAGATATAATAAAAAGGATTAAGTCTCGTAGACTGCGATGGGCAGGACATTTTGTCAAGAATGGGGAATGAAAGACGTGCATTGAAACTTCTTTATAAGAAATCCAGAGGGAAAACTTCCAGTTGGTAGACTAAGAATGAGGTGGGAGAATAATATTAACAACGACTTAAGGGAAGTAAATCGTATAGGGCAGATAAGAAAGCATTAGCTCAGGATAGAGAGTATGGAGACCTTATGTCTGTGAGGTCATAAACCTACGGGTTCGATAGTGCCAGTGAGTTAGTTTGTTAGTTTGTAATATACTTGAAAATGGAACAAATATGTCAAATATATTCTCTTTGTCCTTTGTTTCTTTTCTCTTCTTCTTCTTGAACGTCGTAGACAATCTTGGTGGACCAATGGTTAACATGCGTCCATCTGGTTTCCAGGGTCACGAGTTCAAACTCGCCGAGATGTGTGGATTTACAGGACGTAAAAACACTGAGTACCGGTTCCCTCGGAAATTTACCAAACACTTCGGTACTGTGAATATATTTACGGCACGTAAAAGAACCTCACGTTTGAAGAAATATAACTCGGAGCAAAATGTGTTGATCCTTTCTCACTCAGATTTGAATTATTCAATAATGGTCTTAGATGTTAAATAGCGTCGTTAAATAGATATAACATAACGCTTAATAAATATTTTAGGTTTCTAAACTATGTTTTACCTGAATATACATAGTCTAGCTTCTTTTGTCGGATTATTATTGAAGTCGGTTCTAACATCGAAACTCCAACTTGGAACGCTAGGATTTATTTAAGGTTATATCCCGTAGAAGATTATCTTCTCTTCGGATAACATTTTCCTCCTGGCCTTTGATCTCTCTTCTGCCATCTTTCGTTGGAAAGTCAAATTTTCTCTTCCGGCATTGATGCAGTTTGACACGATCTTCGAGATTAATTAATTATTTGGTTTCTCGCCCAAGTTTTGTCCAGTAAAACTAGCTCTGCCCTAGTACTTCTGATTTAGCTCGAAACACTCCCACTATCGTCAAGGTCATGGAATCACTGATGGTCCTAGATATTTTTTTGGATTGTTATTAATTAAACATTTCCTCTCTCTAAATTTAATTTTGGGTATGATATGTGTTAGTTATATTGTGTTGTTCCTGACTATCTTCATGATGTACCGGAGTCATAACTAAAGGCTCAGCTAGGCAAGTCATCATGTACCTATTTCATGTTTATTTTTGCGCGATTGTGCGTTTTATCGTACTTACTACAATGGTGACCATGATTCAAATTTCAACTATCTACATTTCGAGGTTGCTACTTAATAACTATACTGTAATATCACGTGCTAAAAACCGACGTGTGGGAAGTAAAACCACTGCCCTCTATGCATAATACGTGCAATGTATGTACAAAAGTAGTGTTAATATACATTATACGAAACAAATCGCTGCATTTTAAATTAACTGAACTTTATTTGAAACAATGTAAAACAATAAATACGTACTTGCAGCGATTTTATGACTAGATTGGTGCCACGGTCCCGTCTAATTTCAACTAATAAATATTGCCCACTCTCTTAACAAACATTACCATAGATTATATAATTATTCCTTATTCTTCTTCAGTAATAGATCTTGGACTAATCTAGACGCAAATTTAACCTGGCAAACACAAATGAAACACACACACAAAAGACTTTCTCTATCTTATATTATCTTAGACGTTTAAAGAAATTTCTTCCAGTTTCATTAAAACTTGTGCAGAATCTTGTGTTGCCACACTTCGTTTATTGTGACGTTATATATAATGATCTAAACTATGACTTGTCGGAGAGACTGCAGCGTGTTCGTAATACTTGTGTTCCATTCATTTTCAATATCCGCCGTTATGACCATATTTCCGAACACTTTAATAATCTCTCTGAACTCCGTCTTACTGATAGATTAAAATGCACTCCCTTTCACTACTTTTCAAGCTTCTGAATTCCTATACTCCTAGTTACTTGGCGTCCAGATTTCAGAAGTTTTCCTCTTACCACAATATTGACACTAGGTAACAAGATAACAGTCTGCTAACAATCCCTCTTCATAACACTTCCCCTCATTCTACTTCCTTCACAGTAGCCTCTGCCCGCTCCTGGAATTTCATTCCTCAAGATATCAGGAGTTGCCGCACTCTTGGTACTTTTAAGTCACGTTTATACAGTTACCTGTTGTGTAATAATTATTTTTCTGTATTCATTTAAATTTATACTTTGTCATTAATAATTTGTTCTCTTTTTATATATCTTGTACATTTTATATTTATTTCGTTAAATCTAGAGCAAATCAAATAAAAATTGTATTATATTTAAAGCATGTCATCGTTTATGTTTATTTAAATTTAGACGTAATGCTATTTTTTGTACTTTTTAAAACTGGTTGAGTGGCAGACAAGGCCTTAAGACCTTAACTCTGCCAGGTAAAAAAAGCTGTTCTTCTTCTTTTTATTATTATTATTATTATTATTATTATTATTAACATTAGTCAGTTCTTATAACGAACTCAAATATTCCCAACAAAGTTATCTTATTATTAATCAATTGAGTTGGTGTTATTTAATTAATTATTATTTATTATTTTGAAAACACCATCGCGCAAAAAATAATGTACAACGCACGTTTGTGAAGTGTTTTACGGAATATCGGAAATTGAAAACCTCGCTATCGCTCGGTTCTTAAACATTTTCTCCATTCATAAAAACCATGTTGCAACCTCGCATCGAATAAACTATTTTCATTCAAGTCTCTTTTCATCTACACAGCGCAAAAACAAGGAAGTCCAATTTTCGAGCAAAAAAAAAAGTTTAAAGAAAAATAAACAAAACCAAATAGAGGATGAATTAGTGTTTTAAATAAGACTATCAACATCAGCTAGAACAGGAAAAATTCATTAAAATACTCTGAAAAAATAGTGGGAAACACGTTGCATAATTTTCTGGGGCAATATACTACAAGCTGGGATGTAGCGAGTTCGATTCCAGATGAGGTCAGGATTTATATTACTTGACCAAACATTGTGGTAGGATCATGTCACCGGGTTCTGCTCAGCCTCTGATTTCAATGAGTACCAGATATATTTTCTTAACTGAAGATGCCCGTCAAGCAGTACTGAAAACTCGGGAGATAAATAGTCTCCAATTGTTTATAGAGGCGTCAGCTATAATCTCCTACTTTATCAATAGCTCTCTGAGTCCTGTGATAGGATCGCTTTACACCTTCACAAATATATAACTTGGGGTGATGAGTGCTTTCCACCTGATAACTTGATGCCTTTACATACTTATTTGAAGAGGTTTTGTGATGTTTTATGAAATTTGTTTGTTAACTTTTACATTAAACTAGACCTAAAACATTATGTTGATCTACCGAAATAACTAACTTATGTAGTGTATAATATTGTAGTCTGAGAACAAATGAGTGTCATGTATTAACTTACAAAAGATGGAGAATTATTAAAGGTGAAAAATCAATAAGATCGATATTACAAATAAGTAGATAACCTGGAGTTAATGAACAGAGCTAGCAATAGGCGGAAGAAAATCATTGATGCGGAAATTTCCATATAAAAATTAATACAGGAATAAAAAAATCAAACGATCTAATATATCATATCTTGTCACAAGTCCACAAGTCCCTATGGAGAATACATTTTTTCATGGGATGTTGGTCAGTAGGAGATCGGTAACCATAAGGAAACGTCAAGTTGGTAGACCAAAAATGATTTGAGGGAAGTAGATTATACAGTGATTCATTGGAACACATTAGATCAGGATAGGGATGTATGGAGAGATTAGGTCCGCCCGATCATAAACCCATGAGTTCGATCGTTATAGAGAGAATTTCAACAAATAATTTATCAACCGAATTTTTAAATAAGAGAGTCTATTTTTCATACAATCTAATTAATAAGTAAAATTTCATCTTCTAAATTTAATATTCAAGCAATAGATAGAACCAGTGAGTTAGTAAGTTAGTTAAGAGATCGGTGTCCACCCAGATCGCGATGAATTTGGGCAGAACTAATAAATACCGTAGCAAATATAAAAATTGGAGACATCCTGACCACATACCAACCATATACTATTTACATTATCGTCTGTGGTCTGTAGTGGGATCACTTTACATCCTTTTAAATACCTCTATAAAATGACACAAGAGGTCAGCTAATTAGTAGATCAATTGTCTTGCAAGCCTCTCGCGGTATGAAGTTTTGTTTATTTAAAGAACGGGGATGTTTACTTTTAAAAGAGAATGAAAGGAAATGTTATCCATCAGAATGAGACTCAGAATATTGCAATTTTAGAGTTAAATTTGTTTTTGTTTACAATGAGTTATCATTTCAATGCATATATAGTGTGTCACGTGATATATTAACACATATCTGAGGGATCGGAAAAGTACCAGGTTGGTCACTATATTGTCGAAATGGAGCATTAGACCTCAATGGAAGGTACTATAGTTTAGGAGTCCGAAAGATTAAAAGAACCTGTTTAAATCATGGGTTTATTTGTCTTCCAAATTAGGCACATATTTAAAAAAGTAGATAAGTTGTATAATTCAGGAGGTTAGAAGCAAAAGTGGAGAGTTGTGCAGTTTTGAGACAAAAGTTTTGAAGTTGAAGTTGTATAATAAATGATAATCAAAGTGATAACTGCGGGTGATTCATATTTTCCCGCAGATAACACAAAAAAGACATTAATGCTTTTATACACTTTTTTCAAGAGAAACAAATCACTTACACCCCTTGTTTCTAATCACCTCAATTAAAAGACAATTTAATGACGGAAAAGTGACTTTCATGCATTTTTCCCTGTACCCTTCAATTAAACATGGTAACTTGTGTAATTGAATATTTACCTGATAGAGGAAGGTCTATACACATTTCCACGGTACATACAGATGGATGAAACACTTCTGGATTCAGTCTGTGAAATATTAATATATTTTAAAATTTAATTTTTAAAAATATTTCTGTTTCTTCATTTAGTGACGTTGCCTCGTTACGATACAGTTATTACATCAACATTATTGTTATTGTTATCGCTTAGTAAAAAAGGACATTTTTACAATCATTGTTTGCACGATAATGCGTTCTGTCGTACTTACATGAATGGTGACCATGATTAAAAGTTCAGTTTCCTATATTTCCTGGGGTGCCAACCTAGAGGCTAAATAACTAAATGATTATAATGAAATATTACAAATTACCAACCAAGGTGGAAAGTAAAACCACTGCCCTCTATGTATACTACATACAATGTATATACAAAAAATATATCCAAAAGTTAGTGTGAATATACATTATACCAAAAAAATCACTGCATGTTAAATGAACTGAGATTTGTTTGAATCAATATAAAACAGTAAATTCACACTTGCCGCCGTTTTGCACCTGATTGGTGTCACGGCTTGCTGTAGTCTCAACTAAATTATTTCCGGATTTACAAAATATACATTGGTCAGTCTGCTAACGTCAGTGAGTTGTTTATAACAAACGTAAATATTTCCAACAAGATGTTACTATTTTACTATAATTTATAATTGTGAAAACACCACCGCGCAACACAATATATACAACACATGTTTGTGAAATGTTTTGCAGAATCTCGGAAATTAAAAATCTTGCTATCAGTCGGTTTTTAATAATTTCCTCGCTTCTGACAAAACCACTTTCCAACCTCGCATAATAATTTAATATTGAGAAATGTATCTGCTTTTAATAACATTATTTGTTGAACGTAGGGAAAAAGCTCCATATCGATTTACATATCAAATTACAAGTTTCCTCGTGTTTAAATATTCGTAAGCACAGTTTTAGTTTTAAAAAGTTACGTTATGTTACATTTTCTGTTAATATGACATGAAGAATGCAATGTGCGTACGATTACAGCATTATTTTTATTTTCCGTCTTCTTAGACGTGAAACCGATCTTGCTAGACTAGAGCTTATCATGCTCGCCTCTGGTTCTAAAGATCACGGGAACAAACCCTGCCGACGTTTATTGATTTTTTAGGACGTAAAAATCGTAAGTGTATGTTCCTTCGGAAAGGACTAGAAACAGTGTCACCTGTCTGGATTTAGGTCACGTAAGATAATATCTAGCTTGTGAGAAAATGTCAGGTTGGTCCTTTTTTCCCTAGATTACAATTGCGACACTAACTACTTTACCTTTTAAAGGGTGTCGTTGATTATTAAATACGACATAACACTGATTGAACGTATTGGTTTGTTTAAACTTTTCTCCCGTGTGAGAGTCGGCTTTTCTACGGCTAAAGTGTTCCTCCTACCCGTTGATCTCTCTTCCACCATTTCTAACGCTGAAAAGTCAACATTTCTCTTCCAACATTGATGTTATTTGATATTCTGTTCTGAATTCCTTCTTTGTGTGGTTTCTCGCCAAGATTTTCCAATCAAGGGTGAGCTAACAATAACTACGTAACTATTCTATTGCTAAGTTAGTTTTTGGGGACTTGAAAAACACAAACACCCCCACCAGCATCGTCATGGAATTCCTGTTTGGTGCAAATATTTCTTATGAGCTAACTATCTCAGTACAGACCAGTGTTTCGCATACATATAACTCGGAGAATAATCATGTCAGATCCCATTATGTTTAGCTGAAGATATTTTTTTTTGTGAAGTTAGAGATGGCGAGAGTCCCTGTGATAACAATAGGATACATTTACAGAATTTAGCCTGTGTTAATTTCTTTCTTCGCATCATTCCTGTTTGTAATTATTGTTCCTATATATTTGAGTTCCGCTACTTCTTCAACACTTAAAACATTTTATTAACTGTCATTTTATAATGTATTTATAGTACGATCATATATTTTAGGCCTACTTGTTAACTGAGGCAATTCTGTAACAGTATTTTGTTTTTAATGTCTTTCTTCAGTTTATATTTCTGATTTCGTCTCTTTATAATCTTTGGTGTCTCTATGTACATTATACCTCCACTAAGACTGGGGAATGTGAGGTTATGTATTTTATATCACATGTGGATATAGAGCGAGGTGGCTCAAGTGGTATGTTTTGGGATTCATATTGATAGGTTCGGAATCCAAAACCCAGCGTCGATAAGCTTGAATTATGTTTTTTATTAATCATCAATGCAAAGTCAGGTTTATAATGACATTAGAAGTTCCTGTTTTATCTTATCCACTATTTCATAATATTATTAGGTCTACATTATATAAACAAACATACAATGAAATAAATAGAAGCATATGACCGATACTAATTTCGAGTTAATTTCCAGTTGTACTTTAAAAACTTGTTCAAGTTATTACTCCGCCTACTCGGTCTGTTGAGGGAACTGTGATGCTATTTTTACTCACCATATGAACAAATTGTGAACTGTACTGTTATCGATAGAAACGTTGTTCCTAGGCAACATCGTACTTTATAGGAAATAAGACTGGAGAGAATAATTAGGAATTTCCATTTATTATTTATTTATGACGAAACAATTACATATGAGCATATAAAATCAGACGTTCAGGCCTACGATTTTCCATTATGTCGACAGATATATTTTATGTATAATTCCATTATGAAGCGGAATATATGCTCCATGCTAACTCACCTGTAAATACTGTTATTTTCACATCCTCAAAGGCTAATGTGGGACATTCCTCACTAAATTCTTTGAAAATATTCAAAATAATTTGTTCCTCTCCACTTTTCTAGAGCTTTGGTTTCCAACATTTTAGAAATTATTGAGAAGTTGCCATTTTCAAACAAGTAACCCATTCGCTTCAAGTTTAAATGTTCAATGCATTTCCCCAGAAATCGGATTTAAGTTACCGTAAATTATAGGCCTATTGTCAATTTTTGGACATTCAAAACAAACAAAATATAACGGTACTTGAGATCTCAATAAGGATGAAGACGATAACCCATTCCTCTACTATTCATAAATGTTAACAAAAGATTACCTTGCCAAGGGATATACAAAATTTTGCAAAATGTAAAACAGCAGAGTTAGCGAGTGTACCTCGTCTTCTGAGTTGAAGGCCATATAACTGTCGGCGAGTCTACCTCTTTTTTTGAGGCGAATGGGTTAAATTCCAACGTATTCTGAATTACGGATGCGTAGGAATTAAACAGTAGGTCTACATATATAACTTATTAAAATTGTAATTATATATTTTAAGAGGCTCCTATAAAACTTATGTAGGCACGTGCTAGATATTATATATTTTAGTTATTTAGTGTTAGAGAGGGAACTACATTTACTTGCTTGCTCAAAGGTAAAATCGCCATTCGACCAATGAAAATGGAGTCATGCATCTGCTTTGTTTACATCACAACTGGAACTTAGCTCGGAATTAGTATAGATGTCAAAGTTAGATCCCTCTTGCTAAATACAAGTATGTTGAATACAAACACAAAAAAACAAAAACAACATTTACAACGAAAAAATTATTATAAAATACGTGTTTCTGTGTTATTGTAGTGTGTAATTACAATGATATATGTATGGGGACCAGTTCCATGGGCTAGTGGTCAGAGGTTCTAACTACAGTTCATGAGGTCTGGGGTTGGATTCCCGGTCAGAGCACTGAAATGTTTTCCTATGGTCACCCATGGTCTGGATTTGAACTAAGTTTAGTTTTAAGGAGTCTCCTGTTGCTTCGTTATAATTAATCACCCAACACGTCATCGGGGAAACGTAACTCTGTCTTCCAGGCGCCCCTTCTTAACCCTTCAGTTAAGATTTAAATATCCAAAATTAATTTTATTGAAGTTGACAAAGTAAGGGAAAGACTGTTTTTAAAATAAAAGTAAACTGAGACAAAATAGACTACAACTCGAATAATTAGCGTCCAATTTTAATATAATAATAATAATAATAATAATAATAATAATGATTTATTTTAGCTGGCAGAGTTAAGGCCATAAGGCCTTCTCTTCCACTCAACCATCGAATAGTAAAATTATACAAAAATTACGTACATATTACAATTTTAAGATATTAAAATACAGACTAAACAAAATACAATGATGATGGATCTAATACTAGCTAATGCTAACAAAAACATAGAATATAATAAAATTAAAATGATATAAAATAAAGTAAGTAGCTTCCTACATGATTATTAATAGAATGCTCTATATAGTTGTTATGTAGTTAATGTTTTCATTGTGTCGAACTTAAGATATCAGTTAATTTGGATTTAAATAATGATAGCGATTGACAGTCCCTGACATGACTGGGAAGTGAGTTCCATGCTCTAGCCATAGATATTGTGTAAGATTCAGAGTACAGACAGGTCCTGTGTTGTGGTATCAAAAGTAAAGAAGAGTCTTGTGATCTTGTTCCTAAATTGTGATGAGCCGATAAATGTTGAAAACGTGTTGTTAAATAGTTGGTAAATATGTGTGCAGAATTTGGAATAGTAAGATATGTGAATGTAAAGTTCTTCTGTCATTTAGGCGTAGCCATGATAAGGCCTGAAATGAAGGAGACACGTGGTCATAACGACGGAGATTGAATATAAATCGAATGCACGCAATATGAGCACGCTGTAGTCTGTCAGATAGATCAGTTGTCAGATTAGTCAGTAATATGTCGCAGTAGTCGAAGTGTGGCATTATAAGAGTCTGTACAAGTATTTGTTTTAATTTTGTAGGAAGGAAGTTTTTAAAACTATTCAGGGAGTGAAGAATTGAGAACACTTTCTTGCAGGTATTATTCACCTGGATTTTCCAGTCTAGGTGTTGGTCCATATAGATACCCAGATTTTTTACTACTGAGCTGTAGGGGATATTTTTGTCATTTAGGAGAATGGTAGGGATATTTTCGTAATTTATAATGCTTTGGATTCGCCGATGTCCTATAATTATGCACTGTGTCTTGTCAGTATTTAGATTAAGTCCATGTTTCTTCGACCGTTGGGAAATTGAGTCTAGGTCACTATTTAATTTGTCTAGTGTGTCATGTACATCGTCAGGATGGGAGTGAATGTAAATTTGCAAATCGTCAGCGTATAGGTGATATCGACAATAGGTAAGTCTAGTGGATATATCGTTAACATAGATAGAGAACAGAAGTGGTCCTAACACTGAACCTTGTTGGACGCCACCCTTCAGTGATAGCCAGGATGAGGAAAGTTCTGCATTGGATACACATTGCTGGCGACCATGAAGATAGGATCCAAGCCAGTTAACAGCATATATAGGGTCAATGGGCTGACGAATCTTATACACAAGTCCCTCTCTTTTTTAATTTTTTTGGGGTTTTAGGATATTTTACAAACTGTAAGTCTATGATACGGAATCCATGGTCTTACTGGAGTGTACATTTTATACCTCTAGAACAGGGAGCTGGCCCATTGCTAAAATCTCCAACCTGGAGGACCAGATTCTTCTGTCTTTAGAGAATCAACACTGAGTTATAAGACAGCAGCTGTTAGTTTTGGTTCTCTTTGGGTAAAAACACACAGAAATAATATAATAATACTAAATATGAAATTGATTAACAATAATTATTTCTTTCCAAGTTTACAATATACATACATATGTTTGTAGTTTTCCTTATTTTTTCAAGGATCGGTTTGATTTTAATATTAGTATTTTAATATTTCTAACAATTGTTTGACTTTTTCGAGAAAACAAACAAAATCACAATTTCAGAGGTCTGTAAATATTAGTACAACAAATATTATTTATAATAAGCAATAAATGCTTTAAAATCTGTTTGGTGGAGCAAAAATAATACAAAAAATAGAAAATTACAAATATACCAAACCACAATTCAGAGTATTTTAACATATGGTGCTGAAGTCTGGCAAATTCCTACCAGGGAAATGAAAAGAATTTTAAGTACAGAAATGGATGTTTTAAGAAGATCAGCTGGAAAATCTAGAATGGTTAGAATACGAAATAAAGAAATAAGGGAAATTATGGGTGTACAAGAGGAGCCGGACATCATAGACATCATAGAAAAGAAAATATTGCAGTGGTATGGTCATGTCAAACGAATGCCAGAGCAAAGATTGCCAAAAATTGTTATGGAATGGATCCCAATGGAAAGGAGGAAGAGGGGAAGACTGAAGAAATCTTGGATAGAAGGGGTACAAGCAGCTATGAATATCAGAGGAATGGAAGAAGATCAATGGATGGATAGAGAGGAATAGCGTTTGGTTTCCGGGAGACGGCGGCAGCTGCCATGATACTGGAAGATGATGAAGTTGAATAATTTCATATGAATTTTCAATTGTACCACTGGATATTTGCTGGGTATTATGTTTAAGGTAATGTTGTGAAAATATCTGAAAGTAGAGCAGGTTACAGTGATTTGTTCCATTTTGTACCTGACGTACAAAACACTTTACATTACAACAAAACAGAGAGGTTTTAACTACGTTGTTACACATACATCATATTTAAACTAAAAGTCTCCTCTGTAAACTGATTTTTTAATTGTTTTTAGAATAAACCTTTATAACAACTGGGGAAAATAAAACACATACGTCGTAAACAGTGTTTATTGCAGGTAGTCACAACCGTTTTAATAGCAAATATTTAATGTAAAATTTCCTTCTGAGTATTTCCATTATCATCTTAATGTCCTGCATCTTTTCTCTAAGATAGTAAATCGAAATTCACAGGTGAAACAAATTATATAATAAATAGAACGAGGTTTACTCTAAATATTTATTGAAAATATCGCATATTCATACGTACATTTGCTCACCTGCCGCCGACGTGGCTACTGTCGCATGTAGTTCAGCCGCCCAGTGCACAGTGATACAAAATGTCGAAGTACCGGAAAAAATCAAAATATTTACTTTTTGTTAGAGGGCGAAATGTGAACATTTTTCTACGAAATTAAATGAGGTAACAATGTGCCAAACAAATTACCTTTGTACTAATTCTATTAGACATAATTTTGGGGACGTTGAATGAAGCGTTATAAAAACTGAACTTTTATTTCAATTTGATCAAACTATTAACACTTTTTCTAATAATTATTCTAACGCCACTCACTACGTATAACTGTGTTAAACATGCTTATGCATTCATACTATTGAACAGAGCCCGAGGGACCGCGAGACTGATAGTCACACAGCCCGACATTAGCCCGAGATCCGTCCAACGTCCGCCCGAATCTTCCCGACATCCCGATTTCCTCACAACTTCGTCCGACATCCGCCTGAATTCCGGCCGAATTCCGCACGATATCCGCCAGAATTCCGCAGAAATTCCGCCCGACAATCGCCTGACTTCCAGCACGATTTCCGCCCGACATCCGACCGAATTCCAGTCCTACTTCCGCCCGACATACGCCTGACTTCCAGCACGATTTCCGCCCGACATCCGACCGAATTCCAGTCCTACTTCCGCAGAATGTCTGCCCACATCCCCCTGACATCCGCCTGATATCCGCCCGACTTCTGTCCGACTTCAGCCCTGGCTCCTAGCCAAGACCTCCAGCCACGACTTCCGGCCACGACTTCCAGCCATGACTTCCAGCCATGACTTCCAGCCGTGACTTCCAGCCGTTACTACCAGCCGTGACTACCAGCCGTGACTTCCAGCCGCGACTACCAGCCGTGACTACCAGCCGTGACTTCCAGCCGTGACTACCAGTCGTAACTACCAGCCGTGACTTCCAGCCGCGACTACCAGCCGTGACTACCAGCCGTGACTACCAGCCGTGACTACCAGCCGTGACTACCAGCCGTGACTACCAGCCGTGACTACCAGCCGTGACTACCAGCCGTGACTACAGCCGTGACTACCAGCCGTGACTACCAGCCGTGACTACCAGCCGTGACTACCAGCCGTGACTACCAGCCGTGACTACCAGCCGTGACTACCAGCCGTGACTACCAGCCGTGACTACCAGCCGTGACTTCCAGCCGTGACTACCAGCCGTGACTCCAGCCGTGACTACCAGCCGTGACTACCAGCCGTGACTACCAGCCGTGACTACCAGCCGTGACTTCCAGCCGTGACTACCAGCCGTGACTACCAGCCGTGACTCCAGCCGTGACTACCAGCCGTGACTACCAGCCGTGACTACCAGCCGTGACTACCAGCCGTGACTACAGCCGTGACTACCAGCCGTGACTTCCAGCCGTGACTACCAGCCGTGACTACCAGCCGTGACTACCAGCCGTGACTACCAGCCGTGACTACCAGCCGACCCCCTGACTACCAGCCGTGACTACCAGCCGTGACTACCAGCCGTGACTACCAGCCGTGACTACCAGCCGTGACTACCAGCCGTGACTACCAGCCGTGACTACCAGCCGTGACTACCAGCCGTGACTCCAGCCGTGACTACCAGCCGTGACTACCAGCCGTGACTACCAGCCGTGACTACCAGCCGTGACTACCAGCCGTGACTACCAGCCGTGACTACCAGCCGTGACTACCAGCCGTGACTACCAGCCGTGACTACCAGCCGTGACTTCCAGCCGTGACTACCAGCCGTGACTACCAGCCGTGACTACCAGCCGTGACTACCAGCCGTGACTACCAGCCGTGACTACCAGCCGTGACTTCCAGCCGTGACTTCCAGCCGTGACTACCAGCCGTGACTTCCAGCCGTGACTTCCAGCCGTGACTACCAGCCGTGACTTCCAGCCGTGACTTCCAGCCGTGACTACCAGCCGCGACTACCAACCGCGACTTCCAGCCGCGACTTCCAGCCGTGACTACCAGCCGCGACTACCAGCCGCGACTTACCAGCCGCGACTTCCAGCCGTGACTACCAGCCGCGACTACCAGCCGCGACTTACCAGCCGTGACTACCAGCCCGTGACTACCAGCCGTGACTACCAGCCGTGACTACCAGCCGTGACTACCAGCCGTGACTTCCAGCCGTGACTACCAGCCGTGACTAACAGCCGTGACTTCCGGCCGTGACTACCGGCCGTGACTACCGGCCGTGAATACCGGCCGTGACTTCCAGCCGTGACTTCCAGCCGTGACTTCCAGTCGTGACTACCAGCCGTGACTTCCAGCCGTGACTTCCAGCGGTGACTACCAGCAGTGACTTCCTGCCGTGACTATCAGCCGTGACTTCCAGCCGTGACTTCCTGCCGTGACTTCCAGCCGTGATTACCAGCCGTGACTACCAGCCGTGACTACCAGCCGTGAATACCAGCCGTGACTTCAAGCCGTGACTACCATCCGTGACTTCCTGCCGTGACTTCCAGTCCGTGAGTATCCAGCCGTGACTTCCAGCCGTGACTTCCAGCCGTGACTTCCAGCCGTGACTACCAGCCGTGACTTCCAGCGGTGACTACCAGCCGTGACTTCCAGCCGTGACTATCAGCCGTGACTTCCAGCCGTGACTACCAGCCGTGACTTCCAGCCGTGACTACCAGCCGTGACTTCCAGCCGTGACTACCAGCCGTGACTTCCAGCCGTGACTTCCAGCCGTGACTACCAGCCGTGACTTCCAGCCGTGAGTACCAGCCGTGACAACCAGCCGTGACTTCCTGCCGTGACTACCATCCGTGACTACCAGCCGTGACTACCAGCCGTGACTACCAGCCGTGACTACCAGCCGTGTCTTACCAGCCGTGACTTCCAGTCGTGACTACCAGCCGTGACTTCCAGCCGTGACTACCAGCCGTGACTTCCGCCGTGACTACCAGCCGTGACTACCAGCCGTGACTACCAGCCGTGACTGCACGTGACTACAGCCGTGACTGCCAGCCGTGACTGCCAGCCGTGACTTCCAGCCGTGACTTCCAGCCGTGACTACTAGCCGTGACTTCCAGCCGTGACTACCAGCCGTGACTTCCATCCGTGACTACCAGCCGTGACTACCAGCCGTGACTACCAGCCGTGACTTCCAACCGTGACTACCAGCCGTGACTTCGAAACCGTGACTACCAGCCGTGACTACCAGCGTGACTTTAAGCCCGACATCAGTCCGACTTTCAGGCTTTGAGTTTTCGAGTGTCGTCCACACCATGGATACAAGTAGTAATGAGAACAAGAGGACTTGAGGTTATGGTGTGGTAGAGTAAAGACGAATGTACAAGGAAAATGAAACTTTAAGCACAGGAAGATGTGGAAAACATTAAACATTTGTGAATAAATAAATTATAATTATTATTATTTTCTAAATTAATACGCTTATCTATGATTCTGAATTAATACATTAGTGAAGTATCTCGCAAATAGGTCGTTTGTTAAAATCTGTAATTAACTAATATTTTGCACGTAACAACTAATTAAAAGTCCTCGCATCAATTATGCACAGTCAGATATTCGTATACACTTGTAATTTTTAATCTTACGCACGTGGATGAATTTGTTAGCCAAATTGTGACTTCTTGATTTTTGCCCCTTTTTCGCATTGTGGATCACTGTGCAGTGCTTGTATCTTCTTTCCTCACGCCATCCCTAGAATAAGAATAAATTGTTAGTAGTTTTTTGAAATATATCAGGTGTTGAAGAATAGCGAACATAACAATACTTTTCTGTTTTTAAAATGTAACAAAAAATCTTAGAATATTTTTTACTAAAAATGTGTGTTTAAAAGTAAGAAGTCTTACGTAATATCCCGCAAATAAGAAAATGAACACTTAGGAAAAAGAAAACGATTAAGGTGCTTCAAAGCATCATGACCCACCGCGCATGCTCGAGGTGCTAGAGCTGTGTTTGACGGGATAATGCATTGTTAAATGTTTTAAATACGTTTATATTTGGTTTCAATGGTCATAAATAGTTAAATATCAATAGTTGAGACACATTTCTAGACATTTACGAGTGTTCGACAATATTACGCGAATTACGACATTTTGAGTAAAGTTCAACTTTTTTCGCTCAGTGTACATCGAGCTGACAATGTGTTTGTTTCATAAACAATGACTTTATATGTTGTATAATATTTACAGAATTTTGTGATGAGGGGAAAAACGTAGGCCTATACACAGTAATGTTATTTTGAGCGAATTTTCAAATTCTTAAATTCTTATAGATCGTAATTTTAACTTCAAATCATTTTATTAATAACTGGGTTCTTTCAGTTCAGAGAGTAAATCATTATTTGCTGTGTAGTATCACTTTCATTATATGTTGATTGTAAATTAAAATAAAGAAATAAAAGACATTTGTTTATTTTAACTAGTTATTAATGTATAAATATTAGATCATACAGTGTTTATTTTTTAATTGTTCACAGAGTTTTTAACTGTTAGAAGTACAATCACTAATTTTAATCTATTTGAAACTTATCTGTAGATAAGAGTGTTTGTTGGGTTTTGTAGGTCTCGGAAAGAAACAAAATACATAGCTCAGAACATGACTCTAAGGTAACGCGCACTATGGCTGTTACAGGCAGAAGATGTTAGGAAACATGAAAATGAAACAGCTGTACTGAGAACTTGATTGTTTGTTTAAGATGAATGGTTATAGGTTAAGTCATGCTTCAATACCGCCCTCAAGGGAAGAGATCTTTGTGGTGTTCTACAAAAGATAGACTGAGAATGCTTCACTGAAACCATTACAGGCTTCAGGCCTTTAACTTATTTGGAAGAAGAAGAAGAATAAGAAAATGATATAAATAAATATACACATATTGGCTCTCAGCTAGTGGTTGGAGGTAATGTTGGAGCCGGTGTATACTGCACAGTATTCCCTCTCTGTAACATTTGAAATTACTGCATCAACTCGGAAAAATTAAATATATGTTACCTTCAATAACTGAAATGCAAAAATGTTTAAGAATGTAGTCTTTTACTCTGATTAATAAATCAGCAATACAGGATTTCACACACAAAACATCTATCGCGTTCTCATGTTTCAAACATTCAAGTCTTATTCAGAAACTTCCAAAATATCAAAAAAATAATTAAACCTCAATGAATTCCTTCCCGTTGTGGAATACAATGTCATGAAATAACATACACATTAGCCAGGGTCCGTAATTAATCATGCAACTAAATCAACTCGTTACATTCAATAGAAATGTAAACAAAAAAATTACCAACGCTATAGGAAAATCAGGTTGGAAGAAAATGAACACGCTTCTTGCAACTCACCATCTTGTATAAAAATGTTAAGGAAACAATTCAGATGCAGTGTTTCAAATCTTAAATAGCCATGACCTCCTTGCATAACATCTTAAACCAATTTAACATGTTCCCATCACTTGGTTGGTTTTGTGTTGTGATAGCGACAGTGTCATGAACTAGGACCTTATCAAACTAAGTCCTGCTTTAAAAATTTCCAATTTAATCTGATGGCGAATTATAACGGGAAGTTTACCGTAAAGTGACTTTGCTCCTAATGTCAGGGCGTTAAATTATATAAATTTGTAACGTTACTGTGTCACTGAATACAGTGTGATTGGCTAATCAGCAAGAGCCACGCCCACTCACCCTGCACCCACCACTAATACAACGTCCACAACGTCCGCAGCGCTGACTCTAAGTGGATCTTCCGACCAGGAAACACGCCTAGAAGCACTCGCCACTGAAGATGCCCTCCGCAGTTGAGGGCGAAACGTCTGGTATCAACACCAACTATGGACCACGGCCACATAACCCGGAATCACACAACATTATGTAGTAGGTGCCTCTTTTGAACTAGTTCAGTTCAGTGAATTACAACTTAAAATGACTTACATTATTCTAGCGACGATTCTTATGAACGATCAAGTTTATAATAAATTGCAATTTATCGAGAAGAAGTTATCATAAAACCTAAGAGACAAAATTCAACCTGACTAATAGCGTATGCTACATACAAATAGACTTTCTCAAAGAGTCTGTGTTTTGTATCCATATAATATTATTGCGGGAATAATTACTGTATAAATTTGCAGTGTAACGTTTTGTTTAGAGACGTTACGTTACGGGTGTCCCTACAATTCGTAAAGGTGATCACTACATAGATTCGAGTAAAGAAAGAATAAATAATAGTTAAAAAAACTAAAGCAACTCGCTTTATTAGAAAACCGAACTAAAAAATTAAAAATAATTTTAATTTCCAACACGCTTGGGATAAAATTAAAGTGGTCAACAAAAATATCATCTCCAACACAGAATGAAACTATAATTATCTACAAAAAACATAATTTTACCATCGAAAGCGTGGGGTGCTCTATATCAATTAATATATTTGATAATAAACAGATATTGGTAAGTATAAAGTCTCTAAGAAGAAAACGTAAAAACCATAAAAAGCACCCCACGCTTTTGGATGGTAAAATTATTTTTTAGATAACTCTAGTTTTTTTCTAGGTATGTTGGAGAAGATTTTTTTTGTTGACCACTTTAATTTTATCCCAAGCGTGTTGGAAATTAAAATTATTTTTCATTTTTAGTTCGGGTTTTTTAATAAAGCGTGTTGTTTTAATTTTTTTAACTATTATTTTTTTTTGTTTAGTTTGTATTTCTAATGAAGTGTGTTGTTTTAGTTTTTTAAACTATTATTCATTTTTTAAATTGTTAGTGTAATTGGTTGTCATAAACCGGAATCCCATGGAAATTTAATTGCTTAATACTCATCTAAAAAAAAGTCCTCAGGGCCGGGTTTGAACCAGATTCCTATGGATTACTGAAATTATATACCACTTGAGTTCACCCCTCTACCAACTGAACTCTTACAACGATTGAATAAAAAGGTCGATAAGTCCGCAAATCTTTATACCGGTTTTATTTTTTTATTTTTTGATAGTTCTGTCCAGGATTTTAGAAAACAATTATGAAATTATTGTATTGTCATGGGTCCTTTACAAATATACAAAGTTTCAAGTCGATCCAATGTTTTTATGTGGGTGAAAATCCTATTCGAAGATTCCGTTATATAGACAGATACAGGTCAGGCTAATATAAAGCGTGTAAATACACAGAAATTACGTGAGAGCTATGTCAAGTAATATTTGTTTTATTATTATTGGACATGTATAAATCCTATTTCGCCTTAAGGTAAGTTTGTGGTACTTTATATAATTTGATCTAAACCTAAAGTTTTTTTAATAAATCTAATTCATAAATTCTACTTTCTGTAAGTGTTTGTACCTATCAAACAAATTTTGAAAATTATTTGAAAAACAATTGCTGTTTCTACTTATATACAATTTGGAAGAATAATGCCCTCGACTGTCAATAAGTCTGTTGTATACCTTGTAGCATAAATGACCCTAAGGCGATTTGATATTTCGTTTAGTTAGTAATTGTCAATCAAGTGGACTTTAAACCTAGTAAATTAAGTTATTGCCAAGTCTACTCTCGTACTACGGATGTTAGTCCCAAACAAAATAAAAGCCTGTCCTGTTGTATATAAGTGGGTGCCAACATCATTTGATAGAGGTAATTTTACTGAACATTTTAATCGAAATTATTTTTTATCTGAAGTAGGAAACTTTTTTAGCAATGAAAATAATCCTTTTACTTAAAACTCTCTTTAAACTGGGAGTCGTATTCATTTAAAACTAGCTAATACCCGCCATGTGCTTTGTCACGATCGTCTTGGGATCATGAAAGACATTGTGAGTTATCCGTAAGATATAAAACATACACGGAATTTTTTAGAGCTTTTTGTGGTATTCAATTCTTGTGTACATTAATTTTGTGTATTTGTTATGGTTTAGGCAGCGTAAGCCATTTAACCCTCAACTGGTAGGGTGGGGTCAGAATGGACGCAGGCTATTATTTGGAAAACGCTCTTTCTCATATACCTAAAACAATTTCTACCTGAAACTTTGTGTACTCTATCCTCAGTCTATTCTGGAACCTTGGACGAAGTGGAAGTTTCATTGTGTTTTTGCATTTTTGTGCTATTTCAATTTGTTTAACGTCTTGCGCTTTTCGGGTCACGTTGACCCCAGCCTACCTTAAACGTAAGTATTTTTTCATTTAGCAGAATAATGATTTCTTTCATTATTATTTCAGGATACACTTGTATTCATTTCTGAATTTATTTTTTATAGTGAACGATGTGTAAAAACCTAACTATGAAGAGTTAACTCGAATTTTGAATGAATCAGATGATGAATATGAAAATGAAGTTGATGAAAATTTTGTTATTGAGAGTGAACACGACACTGATAGTGAACAAAGTGGCAATTCTGATGGCGATGATGTAGATGGTAATCTTGATGTTCACGATACAGCTTTCATGTATCGTAAAGATAAATACAAATGGAGTCATAATCTCGTTTTACGAGGACGCACCGCTCAACCCAATATCATTACACATCTTCCTAGAATTCGTGGAAATGCTAAGGAATCCCCCACTTTAGAACCAGAACTTGCTTGGAGTTTTCTTCTTACAGATGACATTCTACATATTATTGTAAGACACGCAAATGAAGAAATAGGAAAAGAAGCAATTATTCCAACCTCGGAAAAGAGGTAGAAACATTAAGGGGGACAGTTGGTTTTCGTCTATAGAACTGAAGAATAGAGGATTGACCTATGTGGGAACGGTTAGGAAAAAATAAGAGACAAATTCCTCCAGAATTTCTTCCACAGAAGAAGAGAACTGTAGGTTCATCTGTATTTGGCTTCAATAGACAGAATACCCTTGTATCGCATGTTCCAAAAAAGAACAAAGCTGTCATTTCCATAATGCATCACACCAAATGTATCGATTGCGATACACAAAAGCCGGAAATAATACAATTCCATAACATGACAAAAGGTAGAGTTGGTTCCTTGGATCGGAAAGTTTCAACCTATTCTACTGCTTGAAGGACGAGACGATGGCCAATGGTGATATTTTTTGCCACAATGGATATCGCTACAGTAAATTGTCATATACTTATGACAAGCAGAAAAGAGGCAAATTCCATTACCAGGCGTCAATTCATTATTGCTCTCACAAAATCACTTGTGCATCCTGAACTTTTTCGCAGAAGTAGCATCGTGAACTCCGGCAGATGATTGGGAAAGTTGGTGGTATATCGGGCCCAAGTACAGAGAAGGAAGCAGGGCCTACCATGACTCCAGGAAAAAGGAAAATATGTTCTTCCTGTCCTCGTGATCGGAATGGGAAAGCTGGAACAAATTGTGAAATGTGTATGAAACCGCTATGTGCAGGATGTGCTAAAAATCTCTGTCCTGACTCTTTTTGAATAATATTGTTAATTTAGGTATATGATGAATGGAGTTACTTCTCAGTTGGAATTATGATCTGTCTCCTGATTAGAATGATAGGATAATTTATTACAGTTATTTTTTATAGTCCTAGAGTGATTATTGAGATTTAACAAGTTTCAAATTCCAGTTCTTTGTTCTTCTGTTTTGTTACTAAATGATGCAAATTAATTAGATTTAATATTGTTATTCTTGTGTAATTGATCTTGGTTTATTATATTAGTGTAATTCCTACATGCTGTTTATTATATAGCCAATGTATATGTCTGAATGTACAGTCTATGTCTAAAATATATTTTTAATGCACTCCAAGAAAAATAAATTAAATTCTGTTATTTATACGTGATGTACTTATTTAAAATTAGGTGTGAAGAGGTTGTAATTTATTAGGTTAATATATTATGTCAGATATAGTCAAATAATAAAGTCCAAATGTATGCATTTCCTTTATTATATTATCAGGGTCATAATGACCACACCCTACCAGTTATGTAACAGAAATTTCACCCTACCAGTTGAGGGTTAAGAATCCAAAGAGCTACTTTTTTCACGTTTTCCCCTGTAAAGGACGATTTTGAAGGGCGTAGGATTTGAGTATCTCAACTATCTTATAACCTATGTTCATCCCGAGAATGTCGTAAACATTTTGCAAAAACCGCCATCACAATCGGATCAACAGTATGAACAAACAAACAAACATTCATTTATATATTATATTAATTAGTTGGCTCTTAGAATATGTCACTCTGTGCCCACCTGCCATTCACTGCATTTTTCTCACTTTGTTTGATATCAATAAATTATTTGCCAATCTTTTTCTTTTTTCATCTACCGTGAGCTCCCGAATTAATTTTGTTAATTTCTTTATGGTTAAAGTTTTGTTTAATCTCAGTATTTGTTATGTACCAGCTGCTAGCAATATGTTCCTGATAATTCTGTTTCCTTTCATTTGGAGTTGTTTTAGTAGAGTTTTGCATCGCACCAGGAACTGGCTGCGTAAGTGGCTGAGCTCCTGTTGAGTTCCTTGTATTCATAAATGTATTGTAGGTAATGTGATTAGGAGTGACCACAGGGGTCTTCTACCGTGTTCTATTTTTAGCGTGGTGTACTTTGTATGTGCACCCCATTCTAAATTACTATCAAAAATATGAAGAAATAGTTAACTTTGAAACTATATTCAATAATTTCATTAAATAAAACTAAATTTGAGATATTCTTAATGCTCTTTTTTCTAGTGAAGGTACACATAAAGTTTTGTCATCGTTTATTTTAGTTTACAGTTACTACACCATGTTTCTAATTCCGTTAGCTGTCTTTGCATCGAGTAGTAAGCATAATTATGAATCATATTCGATGCAAAGACAGCAGTATCTTCTGTAGAAACAGAAATATCTATATTTGATCTTATTCGCAAATCGACAGTAGAAACATAATATAATATAATCTATTTAACTTGTGTTCCAAATGGGAATCAATGAACAAACACGTTTCAATGGATGTTGTTTTACAAGCAATGACAGTCGTGTTTCACCTCGATGTTTATCGAATTCTGTTTATCAAAATGAAGAAAGCTCCTCCTTTTAAATATTCTGAACAGGTCAGAGCATTGTTTTGCAGTGACTCGAACAAATACGTTGAATATAGCAGATAATGAACATATTCCTTCGAACTACATATTTGATATTTGTGTGTTCAATACTTGTGTTTTTAATATTGATTTTACGGAGTTGTTTCCTAAAAAAATAATTAATAACCTTTAATGTTGGTTATAATATACATTTTGATGTGTTAAATATTTTCTCCACCAGGGTGCATTCTTACAATATTGCGATCCTATTTGGCAATATATAATATAATCTGGTTGCAGTGGATGATCAAATGAAACATAACAAACATTTTCTCATTTGTTTTCAAACATCGCCGTTTACATTAAATATATAAATGTTTTAAAATAACTATGTTTAAGTAATGATTTTTGTGTAAACATCTTAATTTTATTCGTTGAATAGTCCTAACAAATGCCACTCTCGATTATCAAAATCCATTAGATAAATTGGAAATCAGTCGTGGCATTACTTATGATAACCTGGGGTACTCCTGCTGTAATTATTTTAGATTGGGAGAGGGCACCCGTGTGTATAAACTTAAATGATCTGTTATTTAAGTAACCATTAATATTTTTTATTAAAAATACAGAAGTTTCAAAACTTAGCACTTTGTAAATACGTCCCCGGTTTTCAAACGTTTCTTTTGGAAATTCAAGATTATACCCAGCGCCGTGTTTCTATTGTTAATCGATTCCATTAATTTTTCGGCAATTCTTAAAAATTGCATTCCATCCATAGTAATTCTGCCCGAAGGCAGGTCCTTCACTGCAATCATAGTATTTTGATGCTATGCTTGCAGCTTTACTAGGGAATTGTAGGTATGGTAGCTTCTCGTTGCTTTCCACACTGGTGAAGGATGATGATGATGATGATGATGATGATGAAGGACATATAATTTCGGGGACCGTTAGGGCCTTGAAGTTTTCGTGACATTTGTCTTATAGGTGCGGAAAAACCCCGATAGAAACCTCACCCAGAAAAACAGCCCCGACCGGGGATCGCTACCTCGAGACCTCAGCGGTGGACTTTTTTAAATATAAGAGATTTTAATTCAAAAGTTTTAGCGCTTCATAATAGATAGTCCCGGAGACTTTTTATTTCGAGTATTTTTAATTAGATTTCCGAGTTTAACAGGGTTGGTCCATGATGAACTCGGAGTATCTGCAACGTGTTATGAAATTGTTCTATATTTTAATTTAGAGGAACGACGTTTGGTTTCCGGAAGACGGCGCACAGTGTGCTATTTTAACAATCTACGGGGATTTAATTAAAAATTCCAAGGTTAATTAATAAAAGTGATATTTTGTAATTTACATGCACACACGCCTGTTAGCATATATGTGTAATTATTTTGTTCCTAGGCATGCGCAGGGACTCATAAATAAGGTCTAAACACAACAATCACGCGCAGATATGTAATCTGTCTTATTGAGTAGGTTGATCTGTCGAGCTGCTTTGTGTGGAGAATAAAGTCGGTTTTCATGTTATTGTAATATTTATGTTTAGTGTAGGGATCTGTAAGTTACGTAAGATAGGTTTCATCTGTTTACATTCACAAGATGTTAACATTCACAAGAATGTTAATATGAAAGAAGACTTTTAACTGTGTTTCAATTTAAGTTTATTATCCAGATATTTTAGATTAGAACTTTCTTATATGGACGTATATGGCCTTCTAATTGCATTATTTTTATTTATTGACATCCCTTCTGTTGGAAACAGAAGAGAAAATTTGCGTTCATCTGCGTTTCTTTAGTTTATTCTTGTTTGTTTCACAATGGTTCCCCTTTAATTCCCGGCACGCAATTTTTCGAATTTTTGTCCGGAAATAATAAAAGGGAACATTGTGATACAGTGTATGAATTTGTACTTAAACATATTAAACATGTGACAGTCTCTGATGTCGTTATTAAGAATTTAAAGGCCTACATGAGAAATGTGTGTCAGCAAATTTAAGTAAGATGTAGCAAAAGTTATCGTCATCGTGGCAGATTCCTGGAAAATTAGCCTATTCAGACTGGTTACAAAAAATATTAATTTTCCCGTGACCCATTATCAATCTATGCCATCTACTGCTACAGATCAATCGCCTTCTAGTTCTGGTAGGCCATCAATATCATTCGAAGAATGTTATGAAAAGGCGGAAGCTTGGAGAATTCGTTCGGTCAACAAGTCTAGAAGAAATATCTACTGCTGCTGAAAATGAAGTTGCGTGATAAAAAAAAAAGACTCCGCTACAATAGTCAAAGAATTATCCCTTGCATCACGAGGCACCAGAATGAAAAAGAGTCGGCGGCTGTTTTTAAATAAACCGAAGAGTTTATCAGCTGATCGAGCCCTAGCGATGATGATAGATGCCAGTCTTTCAACTCACCAATATATAAATACTAAAGTTGAGAATAGGAAGACGTATATTCAGAACAGATTCAAGAATGAGACAGGCCTACTGGTGGATATGCCAACACAAAAAGCGGGAAATACGAATAATGCAAACACTGCTCGTCGATTTTTCAGAAACACCGAAGAGACTCCCCAAATAACAGGTGTAAATTTTGAGCTAATTCGCCGTTATCATGTCATATTAGAGACATTGAGCTGTGGGTTTTCCATAAATGCTGATGCTTTTGGAAAGTATGCTGATGAAACTAGAAATCTGTATTTGAAAGAATACAGTTGGTTTTATATGCCAAACAGTGTGCACAAAATTTTATGCCAATGCAAGCTTGTTATTGCCTCTTGTCTCCCCCTTCTGCAGGGTCAAAGAAATATGTACATATTTAAGTTGGTCAACATTCGGAAGAAGCACAATAAGCAAGAAACAAATATAGTAAAAGATATCGGGAACATTTCACAAGAAAAACTTCGAGGATCGACACAAACACCGATCTTATCCACAGACTTTTGATATCTGCTGATCCTTTCTTGTCCAGCTTGAGACATAATCCTAAAAGAAAACACGGTATAATTACACAGGAGTTCTCCCATTGCTCTCAGCACCTACTTTTGATACAGAGACAACAGATTCCGATAAAAGTGACTCAAATGATGCAGATTAATATTTTTTTGTAAAACATTAGTCTTTCTTTATACGTACAAAATAATGAGAATAAACAGTTTTTTGTGTAAGAAATGGAAACGCGATTGTGTTTTTGTTTTAATTTATAGAATACTGATAATATACAAATCATAATATACTTTCTAATAAATAGAATACAAATTTTTTAAGTAATGAAATTGAAAAATATTTAATAAATGTTATATGTTCTTAGAAATATAGAATAATTTGTAATTTTCATATTTGTAAAATGTTAAAAAATGATGGATTTTGTAAAAAGACAGAATAAATATTTAAGAAATTTTAATTTTAAAAATGATTATAAATAATTCATAATAATTATATGATTTGTGTATGAAATAAAATATAATTTATTCTCTATAATATGTATAATGTTGATATTAAAATATATAATATAAGAAATATAATATACACATGTGATATTTTCATTTGCAAAATAGCGATACATTAAAAATATATGTTTTGTAAGAAATGCTAATATATTTGTATATTATAATAAATAAATCAATGATATATTATTCAAAATAATAAATTGAATGTTTTGGTAAGAAATAGAAAATCATTTGTGTTCATTAATTTTGTAAAATATTGGCAATAAAATAATACCTAAGAAAATTTGTTATGGAAAATATTGCAAGGAATAATTTAAATTTGCAAGAGCATTTTTCCTAATAATGTTACAAGTGGCGTAGAAAACAATAAAGACAGGAAAATAGTAAAATTATGGAGCCAAGAATTAAATCCCCCTAGAATCGTCAATTACCACACTGTGCGGCGGCAGCTGTCAATGATACCGGATGATGATGATTTTAATTTATTTGTTGTAGTAATTTGTATCGGGTTGAATTGCTTTGTTCTCTTTCCAATAGTGAACTATAAATTTACTTCATCTGCTTCACTCTATATGAGTCGTCCTTGATCAGCTTTCACTGGGGTATTACAGATTTTCTTATTATTTCCTTGTTTATTAAAGAAATTAAAATAATTGTTTTGTTTGTTTAGTTTTATTTATTTACTTTTCAAAATGTTTACTCTATATGCACCGATTCCTTTTGTAATTAATTATATTTGAAAATTAATTGCTATTTTGTCCCTGGGATTTCTGAATATGTGTAATTTTTTGGAGTTTATTTTTATGTTTAATCATTTGTTGAATTCAAACGTTTTGTTTTATATTTTAGTTATTACAATAAATGGGATTCTTATGATTTGTTGTATTTTCTTTTATAGTACATTTTATCGTGTCTGTATACAGTTAGTTGTAATAATCTTTTTCTTCTTCTACAGTAACAATATGCGGGAATACTAACATGTTTTAAATTTAGCCAATCGATATATTTTTCATCTAGATATTTGTCAGAAAAGGGTTTACAGATCGGCAATTGTAAAAAAAAACACTGGAAGATGATCCGATTCAAACTCGCAGTGATCGTTATATCGGGAGGATCTAGCTGAATGTTCGGATGAAACGTTGGCTTGTCAGGGGTCCAAATGTTGAAACCATACGTATCTGATAATTCGTCAATTAATTCTCCCCGGGCATTTGTTTTGTTACAGCTCGATTATGTATTTTTAGCATTAAAATCTCCCGTGAATATAACATTTTATTTCAACTTTATTAGTTATTTTAGTTGGGATTCACCAATTGGAGCTGAAACAATATATACACTCCTATTTGCGGATGACCAGATAATAATTGCTCAAGAATATGAAGACATGGAGTTTATACTCAGAAAATTATTGGACGAATACGATAACTGGGGTTTGAAAATAAATTTAGAAAAAAAAATTATGGGATGTGGAGCCGAAACCGATGATCTGATATTAGAGGATGTGAAGAATTTGTGTATCTGGGAGTAAAATTAGATAAAGAACATAAACAGGAAAGTGATATTAAGAACAGAATAAATAAACGTAGAGCAATAACAGCAATGATGAATGGAGTCTTATGGAACAGACATGTAACCAGGAAAAGTAAGTTACAATATATAATTCAATAGTGAGTAGTACTGTGACATATGGAGCTGAAGTTTGGAAATTCAACAAAAAATTAGAACAAAAACTTATGTCGATGGAAATGGATTTCTTGAGGGGAGAAGCAAGATGTTCAAAATTAGACAAAATAAGAAATACTGTCATAAGAGAAAAAATTAATATTGGTTATTCAATAGTAGATTATATACGGTACAAGCAATTAAATTGATATGGGCACGTTACGACGAATGCAAGAAGAAAGATTACCCAGAAAAACATTGGAATGGTGTCCACCTGGAAGCAGGAAGAGAGGAAGACCTCGAAGCTCGTGGATGCAGGAAATAAGAACTGGAATGAGAGCAAGAAGACTGGAAGACATGGATTGGAGGGAGAGAGACGAGTGGAGAAGAAACATTAAACTTCAGGCACAGAAAGATGTGTAAACATTAAAATACTGTATTAAATAAAATAGTTTGGATTGATTAATATTATTGCTGGGAGAATAATAAATAGATGGAGTTGATAATTGTGTGTGTACGGTATTATACAGTAATAATAGGGACTTCATTCGTGGACTGTCTCAATATCATTCATTACAATTAAACAAATTTATATGGGAGTGTGGAATATTTAATTTAATCAATATGGGCACACCCCCATTAGGCTGTCTGATTTCTTTTATAGGCATTTTGTACTATTTAATTTGTAAATGTTTATAATTTGAACATTTAGTTTCATTACGTGGAGACCACCACCTCTAGAGGGTCAACAAAAGTCGTTTTTCAACTTAGTTTTTTTTTTCATATAGATTAAACGTCATCTACAAATTAGTGAGAGATTTTCATTGATATCACTATTACGTTTCGAGTTATGTTTAAAAATATGCAATGCTGTCACTCGAGTGAGCCCTTTAATTTGAGAAGGTACCTACATCTTCGGTAAGTTTGTTTTCTGTAAATTCATTTTTTCAATGCGATTTCCCTGATAACTCCCGAAGTTGTCAAGATATTGGAGATGAAATTCTGTATGTATATGTAGTTTACAGAGACGAACAAAATGTACTACAATTAGTAACGTACGTATTATATTTTATTAAAATAATATTTTAATGCATCAATTTGAAATGAAAAATAAAATATTTACACTCTACGTGGTATATTTTGTAGCTACAATAATGAGTAAAATAAAACCTACGGAGGACTGCAGGATACACACTACTAGATCACAAAAAAATGAAGACATCTTAGAAGAATTACACATGGAACCTTTAGAAAACAAAATTTCTGATGGATGCAGCATGTTCATCGAATGGGAGATCACAGGATACCCAAACAAATGTTAAGATATCAACCTGCAGGAAGAAGAACACCAGGACGTTCACTCAAAAGACTTCTGGATGGTGTTTCTCTTGAGGCCGAAACAGGTCAACAATCGGCCTAAATTCGTGAATGTCCTATGATGATGATGAATAAAACAAGAATCATTAAAATATATTGAAAAGAAGGAAAAATATCAGGGAAACGGCAAGACGCTGCAAACTTTTCAGCTGACATTTTGAATATTAAATTAACCATAACGACTGAAGTTAGATTGTACTTAACATGCTCACATTGTAACATACCAAATGTCATTACTGTAACCAGCATTGTTGCTGAGAAACAAATTGAAATATGCCATATTTTTAATGGCTAAGGGTCGGTTTCACCAACGGAGGTAACTGCATTACGCGAGTTTAAGCTATGTATTATACATGGAGAAAACTGTCGTAATACAGTTACCTCTGTTACCCTAAAGGTGTTGGTCCCCTCTTAATTAAAATTATATCTAAATGAATTTTGTTAAATAATATTAGTAAATCTTTAACGTTTCTGTGCCATTATCATTAAAGTATAATATATTAAGAGTCCTAGCGATTTTCCGTCTGTAATTAAAAAGTGACAAGACAGTCTCCATTAAAATCCCTACTTTTAGTAAAAGTGCCCGGGGCTGCCTTAAGTTTAAACATAGTTTGCTTGAATCCCGCCACTAAATTTACGATATTTAAATCTCTAATACATTTTAAAATTTCCAACATATAATTTCTATATTATTTCCAGGATTCTGTTTTCATTACTATGCTGTTCCATTCCAAATTGTTTCTAAGTTGAAAATTCTCTCTTACTCTTTATGTTAATTATTGGATTTTGTTTCGTCTTCGGTGTTTAAGGGTTCGACATAATTTGTGAAAGATTTGTCCAGTTTTTTCATTTGCAAAATTTTCTCCATCCACTTATTTTTTCTTATATATTTGCATATTTTTTGGGAGTTCAAATGTTCTTAATTAATTGTATTTATTTTTTGTCTTTTTAGCAATATTTCTAGAATTAGTATAATTATGTATAATCACTTTTTCATGTATTTCGTTGTCGAAACTATTTTTACTATTTAATAATTTAATTTTGTTTTTTATTAAAAACAAAATATATTTTAGACTGGACGATAGTGTCGCGATGTTAGGTTTATTCCCTCGCCCACGCAGAGAATTATGGATTAAAATGTAACTTATTTGATGTAACACACAGTGGTAGCAGAGCGTCACTACTTACTTATGTTTAACGATGGAAATTCTTCTTTGAATATTCCGATTAATGATTCATCTTGTACCTTGTTGAGCACCAAGTATACTTGAACTTCTATTAATGTTAGATCTTTCTGAATTGTTAATCCCTGAAAAACAAAGGTAATGTAAACATTAATATTTAGAAATGATTTAACTTGAATATCGCACACCTTGTTTGTATATGCAATTGTGGTACTGAACTCCATAGCGCGACAGACCAGGAAGGTAGGTACTTGGCCAGGTGGTTGTGGCCTTACATTCACACATGTCAAGCACAGAGAAACTGTAATCTAATCTATATTGTGGTGATATGTGGTGATAATATCGGCTCTCCCACCCCTATAGCTGGTTCCTCTCCCTGGTGCTGGTACTTACTGTAGCTACCCACATTCCTCACGATAGGCCTATGATGTTTGAGTGAGCACCATTCTGCTATCGTTCGTCGTGCAGAGGAATCTCATGTACGCGATGGCAGTTTTGCTGGCTCCAATACCTGTTATTCTGCAACAAAAAATACCCATTTAATTGGAACCAGGCTTCGTCTGAGAACCATATTAAACACGGATCAATTACTCCAATATTAAGTTTCTGCAACATCCAATTACAAAAACGTAACCGCACATCAGGATCACGTGGCTGAAGTTCATGCATTGCAGTTATTCTGTTTAGTTTCAAACGTAAAAGTTTTGTAGCTCTCAATGCTGACGCCTTCGAAACACCGGTTTCTTGTGCAAGTCGTCTTAGGGATTTTGTTGTCGTATCTTCTAATCTTTCTCCTATTTCGTCTAATTTTTGCTCAGTAATCACACGTTTTGTTACCATTGGTTTCTTTTCGAGCACATAACCCGTTCCTCTAAATTTATTTACAAGTCGTCGAACGGTATCTTTATTTGGAAATTGTGTTCGTAATCGTCTAACGACTTCTCTGCAAGACACTGTTTTCACATAATTATCGTACATAAATACCCTATGCTGTACTGTAAACACAGCTCGAGTCATAACAACTATGACTGAGACCACTATTGAGGGAATACACGCTTATTTCACCTTACAATCATGCTACATAACTGTCTCGCCAGGCGGCACGAGTTTATGACTCACAGTTGCTATGCCGCGTGACGACTTAGCGGGCACATGCGCTAGCCTGGTCGAGAGATCCTCTCTGTATATACTGTCTATATTGTAGCCCACTTTGTAAAATGACTGGCCAAGTGACTTGAAGGCCTGTCGCACCATGGAGTTTAATTTAATTTAAAAATCTGGAGACTCGATTCCAAGACCTAGACATAATACCGAATTATTATCTGCAAATATGTAAATCATAAATTTGTAATTTCAATGCTAATTTGTTGTAATGTTCAAGGAGTTACCTTTCACGTGTATATTTATTTATTTATTTGTAAACCTCCTCAACTCGTGTCCGACTCAGGGTCTCGATGAGGGATAAGATGTGATGAAGTTCGTTATATTGAAAATTTGTGAATGACAAGGATGTCGACCGAGAACGCCTTTTGCATCACCACAGCGGCAGATGAAATTAAATGAATGAGATGAGTGTGAAGAAATGGTGGAATTAAATTTTTGCGGTGGAAAACAGGATAAATCCCGAATAAACAGCCTCCGTATCATTCACCACGGAACCCATATGGAGTGACCGAGAAGCTAACTCGAGCATCTAATGGCTTGCGTCGTGGAGCCCGCCTATATGTTGTACAATATATATGATCTTATTATGAAGCTATTAATCGATGATACATTTACTTGATAGAGGAGTCGTACGTACTCTTTTGGTTTATCTACAAACCTCAGATCTATAAATCGACAGATGAAAGAGTACTGAATTCATTCTTTCTAATATTACTATTTTAACAATTTCATTTACAATATTAATCAATCCCACGTTGAGAAACGATGCACCGTAACGTAACAGTTACTACATCATCATTACTGTTACGCTGTGCAAGAAGGTATATTTTATATAAAACTTCTATGAATTTTTTAAAATAAAATATTAGGCCTAATTCAACGTAGTGAGAAAAGTTCCATCCCATATAAAAAACCATGTCTTGTATTGTCATAGACTCTATTATATATGTAATATTTTTGATATTGAGCAATGCAAGCTTAATATGACATGATAAGGAAAATAAATGCCTGGACGGGATTTAAACCCGGACCTCTGAATTGGTACTTCAGCGTGCTATTCATTACACCACCGGGAAAATCTAATACAAACATTTGTTTCTCTTAAATACAGGGTGGACCGCTCGAATGGACCTAATTTCAATTGCTTGTTACTGGCAAACGGTTGAAGATAGAAACTTAAAACAACGTTCATAGTACAGAAAAACTCACCAAGTTTCGAATCCTGTCGGTAGATGGCACAAAGATACGTTTCTCGTTCTTAGATTTAATTGTTTGTGAAAATGGCGACTCCGCAGATGAAAGCGCAAGCTGTTTTGTGGTATGCGGAGTTTAAATCAATCATTAGAGTTCAAAGGGAGTTCCGGCGTGTGTTTAACCGTGATGCTCCAACTGCTAGAAGCATAAAGAAGTGGCGTGATACATTATTAGCTACAGGATCTGTGTTGAAGAAGCATGGTGGTGGTCGCAGAGCATCCGATGAAATGGTAGCAAATGTTCAAGCCGCATTTGAGCGAAGCCCCCGGAAGTCATTAAGAAGAGCTTCGCGGGAACTTCAAATACCAAAATCGACATTACAACGGATTGTCCACAAACGCCTCAAACTGCACGCATATAAAGTGCAGTTAGTGCAACGTCTGGAGCCGAATGACATGCCGAAAACGAGTGGAATTCGCCAATACGATGTTGGACCGTCTCGGCGCTGATCCTGACTTCATGACCAAGATTTTCTTCTCGGACGAAGCCACTTTCCATTTGTCAGGCAAGGTAAACCGGCATAATGTGCGGATCTGGGGATCGGAGAATCCTCACGCTATTCAAGAGCATGTTCGTGATAGTCCGAAGATGAATGTTTGGTGCAGTTTGTCACATAATAAGGTCATTGGACCGTTTTTCTTCGCCGAGAAAACTGTTCGTGGTACCACATATCTTGACATGCTGGAGCAGTTCTTCTTTCCACAAATTGAACAACTGCAGCCTAACATCGTTTTCCAGCAAGATGGTGCTCCTCCCCACTGGTCCAATGAAGTTCGTACGACTTTGGACAACATTTTCCCTGGCCGTTGGATTGGTAGGGGAGGACCAATCGCGTGGCCCCCGAGATCTCCCGATTTAACACCACTGGATTTCTTTCTCTGGGGCTATGTCAAAGATAAAGTTTACACCACCCCAGTCAAAGACCTTCGTGATCTTCGTGAGCGCATCATAGAGGCTATTGAGAACATTCCAGAAGACATACTCCAACGTACTTGGCAAGAAATTGTTCATCGCTTTGATATCGTCACAGTGACTGCTGGGGCTCATATAGAGATGTGGTGATCTGGATATCAAAACTTGGTGAGTTTTTCTGTAATATGAACGTTGTTTTAAGTTTCTATCTTCAACCGTTTGCCAGTAACAAGCAATTGAAATTAGGTCCATTCGAGCGGTCCACCCTGTATATATTCTCCATTATTACGAGATGTAGTGAGGTCTTATGTTTCTATTAGATTTGTCCGGTGCTGTAATGGATAGCACGATGGAGTACCAATTTAGAGGTCCAGGTTCAAATCCCGTCCAGGCATTTATTTTTCTTATCATGTCATACTAAGCTTGCATTTCTCAATGTCAAACAATTAATTACAAAATCGATAAAGCGTCACTGCTATAAAATAAAAATATTCTCTATAATTTGCTTACTTGTTGTAGTAGCTATCAGGTGGCAGTTAAGACCGAGTTCTCGCTACATCTCGTAGTAATGGAGAATAAATGTTTGTGTTAGATTTCCCAGGAGGTGTAATGAATAGCTGAAATACCAATTCAGAGATCCGGGTGCAAATCCCGTGCAGGCATTTATTTTTCTTATGTCATATATATATATATATATATATATATATATGATATGAAAAGAAAAAAGAATGCTTGAGTCGGGATTTGAACTCGAGTCTCTAAAGTCTGTACCTTTAGCGTTCTAACCAACTGAGCTACTCAAGAATTCCAAGACAAACATACAATTTTCTTATACATGTAGTATTCTCAATTCACACAAGAGGTAGCGGAAATATCATTCAACTGCCATCTCGCGGCTAACCTAACAGTTAAGCAAATTATTAAAGAGAATATTTTACTTTATAGCAGTAACGCTTGTATATATAGATATTATAAATATATTTTTGACATTTGGCAATGAAGGCAAATATGATATGAAAAGAAAAAAGAATGCTTGAGTCGGGATTTGAACTCGAGTCTCTAAAGTCTGTACCTTTAGCGCTCTAACCAACTGAGCTACTCAAGAATTCCAAGACAAACATACAATTTTCTTATACATGTAGTATTCTCAATTCACACAAGAGGTAGCGGAAATATCATTCAACTGCCATCTCGCGGCTAACCTAACAGTTAAGCAAATTATTAAAGAGAATATTTTACTTTATAGCAGTAACGCTTGTATATATAGATATTATAAATATATTTTTGACATTTGGCAATGAAGGCAAATATGATATGAAAAGAAAAAAGAATGCTTGAGTCGGGATTGAACTCGAGTCTCTAAAGTCTGTACCTTTAGCGCTCTAACCAACTGAGCTACTCAAGAATTCAAGACAAACATACAATATGTCATCCCTACACCGGGTCGTGCTATGTGATTAACACATGCGGCAGCGGACTGGTACTGTTACAAAAAAAAAGTAAAATGATTCCACAACAGACCCGGAGGCCCTTGGGGTAGTAGGAGGTTAAGGCTCCCACTTTTTCTAGACAATCGGCACTTTATGTCAGCCGGCGTGACGGCCGCCTTTACCCCCAGAACAAGCGTCTGGTACTCATTTACGTTAGGTACTGTTACAGCACGGACTAAATCCCAATATAATGTTCTGTTAGTTGAAGCAAAGTTTCTGTGAAGTTCAATAAAACAGTCGCACGGGAATTTCCATTTTTTTGAACGCAGTTAAACCTCTCACGTGACACGTGCCACAGTGGCACGACCTGTCGAGAGAGGAATTTTAACGATGTATCACACGTTGTTTGACTACATAAGTATATGGAGGGACTTCCTGAATAAGTGATCAGCTCAATGTCAGTGCTTCCTCCGAGACAACACAAAATTAAGACGAAACACACACATTCATACTAAACCTGATTATGACGGCCGATTGATGTTCGACAACTGTTTGGCCCCTAAAGTCTTCCGACATTTGTTTTACGGGGATTTAATCGTGACACACTATGATGATAAATGGTCATCCTGACGAGTCCCCTAGCTGTCAAATCCGCTACGAATAACATATTTCCAAATTCCTCACGATAGTTGGTGGATAGCAATCCAACTGGGGAAATATACAACTTCCTCGAATATGTTAATGCACAGTTGCTCTGCATGTTTTCTAATTGTTTAAAAAATCTAAGGTTGTCTATTTGTTAGAATTATTGATATTCATTCAATTATTAATATTTTTTTACAATTTATTCCCTTACTTACACACTCACTGGCACTATCAAACCCGTAGGTTCATTGCCGCGCGGGCATAAGATCTCCATACATTCTTATCCTGAGCTAATGCTTTTCAATCATTCCCTGTATAATCTACTTGTCACAAATCATAGTTAATGTTATTCTCCCACCTCATTCTTGGTTTACCTACTGGGCGTTTTCCCTCTGGCTTTCCTACAAGAAGCTTCCATGCAAGTCTTTCATTCCCCATACGTGAAACATGTCCTTCCCATCGCAGTCTACGAGACATAACTGTTCTTATTATAATTGGCTTCCTATAAAGACCATGTAGTTCATTGTTATGTAGTTTTCTCCATTCACCTGTCTGTTCATCTCTCTTTGGTCCAAAAATTATCCTAAGTACTTTATTTTCAAATACTTGTATTCTACTTTCCTCCCGCACCCATAAAATATAACTGGTAGAATAAGAGTTTTATGTATGTTCAATTTAACGTTTTTTGAAAGGAGTTGGTACATCAAGAGTCCCTTCATTGCATAATAGTACGTATTTGCAAGAATTGAGCCTATGTTTAATTTCTTTGTGCATCTCATTCCTATTTGTGATTATTGTTCCTAGGTATTTGAATTCAGCCACTTCCTCCCACTTTTCTCCCCTGACTTTATCAGTTCTGCTGGGATCTCATCTGAACCTGATGTTTTATACATCTTCAATTATTCAATCGCCATTTCAACCTCTAATGCACTAGGCTCTACGGCTAGCATTTCTGCTGTCTGTAAATAATCCTCCTCAATGTGCTGTTCTGAATGTACATTTAAAAGCTGATTAAAGTAACTTTTCCATCTATTTATTATACTCCTGGAATCTGTAATCATATCCCCATTTTCATTCCGAATTGTTTGTTCTATCCTGAAACCTTTTGTTCTCTATACTAATTCCCTGATATAATTCTCTAATGTTCATAGTTTTTGCATTCATTTCAAGATAATTAATCTTCTCTCTCAAATATTCCCTCTTTTTACTCTTTAGTAACTTGGTGGTTTCCCGTCTAATACTACCCAATTGCTCTAAATTTACCTCATATGGCTCGTGTAACCATTTCATATTTGCTAGCTTTCTTTTCGTTAGAGTGTCGGCACATTCCTCATCAAACCATTTCTTGTTTTGCCTCTTTTTTAAACAACCAATGCTTTCTGATGCTGACACGTTAATATTATCTCTTATAGCATCCCATTCTTTATTTATATCAGTTTCTTCTTCGTTTGCCACATTGTCATCTGAAGATTCCAGTAGTTCAAATCTATTAGCAATTTTGATTTGGTGCCGCATTTCATCATTTTTCAAGTTTTTTAATACACAATTTATTCCCAGTATTTAAAATTATTTTATTGTACGACATGGTTTAATAAATCAAATGTATTTTTGTCTCATACGTTCTATAATTAATAATACAGTTACATTTTATAAAAGTTATTAAATCTCCATGGATGATTATTTATTTACATTTAGTTTTTAATATATTTATTTCTAAGAATTTTAATTTGATTTGCATTCGTTGGGTAATAAATATATTGTAAATAGTTTACTTTTGCATGACGATTTCATAGAAGTGATCAGAACGCATTTGTTATAAAAACACCTGCTATTTGACGTAATGTCTTTGTTGTGTAATAATTGCAAGGGATCTATTTTCTCGCTTATTTATATATAGAAGGTTGGTACTATATTTTTGTCTCTCTTACAGTTGGAGATATTAATTAATTATATCTATCTATCTCTATCTATCTTTGGGTTTTTACAGCTGCTGCCGTCTTCCCGTGCCAAACCTCCAAAGCCTGCGGTCTTGGGCATCTTCGATGCTTAGCCCTCTAGCTTGCATTACTGTCTTCATGTTTTCCTTCCATGTTAACCTTGGTCTTCCTCTTTTCTTCTTTCTGTTAGGATGCCATTCATATAGTTGCTTCGGCCATCGCTCATCTTCCATTCTTAAAACATGTCCTAACCACTTTAATTCCTTTTCCTCAATTCTTTCAATTATGCTTTCTTCTGCTTCCATTTTGTTTCTAATTTCCTTATTTGTGACACGTTCTAATTTAGACTTTCTGGCACTTCTTCGTAAATAATCCATTTCTAGAGCTATTAGTCTATTCTTGTAGTACTTATTGATTGTCCATACCTCACTTCCGTACATTGCAACAGATTCCACCAATGTTTTACCAATATATTTTTTTGTGTCTTTCCAAATATGCTTATCCCACCATATGGAATTTAATGATGATATTATTTTGCTACTCAATTCAATTCTATGTTTTATGTTCTCTTTGCCTATACCTTCGATGTTATCCATAATCATTCCCAAATATTTAGTTTGTTTCACTTGCTTTATTTGGATTCCATCTTCCAATACTAAGTTTTCTCTTTCATTGCTATTTATTGCCAGATATTCTGTTTTTTGTAAATATAAATGTTCTTATTGGATGTTGCATTATTCACGGGCAGCCTTCGTACACTCGTGGCCGCTTATTCTCGATTCTTCGTCTGAATGTTTAAATAACGTTGCTTCAGTCGCGGATCAAGTTTTGTTGTGTAAACACCGTTCTGCCCGTCTGCGCAGAGAACTGCGTACATTTATCAACATCTTTAATAAAACAGCAGTGAAATATTAAAACGTGAAGTGTTTGAGAGTGAAGTTTATTAATGTATCATTTTAAAACTCTTATTATTTGCTAAAGCAACTATATATTTTATCCCAATAAATAGAGTTCGCTTGTGTCGTGACCTTTGTAAGGAGCTCGTGAACTTGAGTTCCGCTCCAGATTAAATCAGATGTAAGGTGAAATATATTTCTACATTTATCGTAAGAAATACATAACGTAACTCAAAGATTTAAAAACTGTAAAATATTAACCGTCCCCAGCCGTGTTTGATAACGTGATTCTTAGAACCAGAAGCACTCTACAAGCAAGTACAGAGCTTAAGAAAACACAAGGAGAAGATGGAAAATGTTTGTAGAATAAAATGTTCACGTGTTACATGCACGTTAAAAATGATCTGCTATTCTAATGTAAATTTTCTAAACATAGAACTGCGATTATGAATATTTATACAGTCTAATACTATGTTTAATTTGTATTTTTCTCGATATGGCGCTTTTCTGATAAGTTAAATTAAAAAAAAACATTTTCCATTGCATGTTGTTAAAATTCGTCCTGTTGCACAGCGATAATAAATATGAGGACATAATAGCACTAACGTTAAGAAGCAATGCCGCATAATGTGAAATAACATATTAAATGAATTTAATTAAATACCTATTCACAGATTAAATACAACACTAGATAGTGTTTTAACTTATACAGATGTGATTTATAGACACACAAAAGGACAAACGCTTCCTCCTTCATGTAAATATTGATTACATTTTTAAATACATTTATCATCGTTTAATTGCGTCTTAGTATCTATTGAATGCAATTTTGTTAAGGATAACTAAGTGAAATTAAAACAGGCACAACCCTCAAATTATGAATATTTATTTGCCATCCTTCCGGGTATAATTTTGATGTGCAGAGTTAAAAATGAGACCTTCATGGCGCGGTACACGTAGATGCCGGGTACAACTTATAACATTTTATCTATCTGACAATTATACAGATGTTACAGCTATTGGAAACATTTTCACATCAAAGCCTCCTCGGCCTACAAGACGTTATAGCACAAAATGTTGTAAAAGAACGGGATGGACAAGGAAATGAAGATAAAATGAAATCCATTAGAGAATAATTAAAAAAAAATCTTTACATCGGAAGTTATAAACATCATAAAACATACCTATGAATAATCAGCAAGAATAAATATACCAGCAACAAATAAATGTACGTTTATAGCTTATCTACATGAGACTAGAAGGTGACAGTCGCACCTGTATTTCAGGTCTCTGGTCTAATATTTCTGGCAGATTCATATATACTGCAAAAATGAGTAGGCCCAGGTTTCTGTAACTAACTAAAATAATTATATTTGATGATAGAGAAACCTGATATGAACGCAGTGAACAAGATACGTGTGCAGCAATAAGACAGGTGTTTGTAACAATTAATCAAGCTTTGCCAACATGATTTTCTGCTGGGATTCATACTGTAGTTTGATGAAATGTAAGGTGTCCATTCAAAGTGCATGTTTAAGAAAGAAAAATACAACAAAATTAGTAAAACAACAATAATTTATAATTATTCCAGAGAAGAAATTTTAATAAATCAAGGAGTTCGACAAGGGTGTACATTAACACTACATTATTTAATATATATTTTGACGAGGTTTTACCAAAATGGGAAAAATAAAGTCCAATAGGAATACAAATTAATAAGGAAATGTATATGAATATTTTAATGTATGCAGACGATCTGGTAATTATACAGAAGTCAGAGGATGATTTACAAAGAGCCATTTACATATTGAATCAATTACAACACTATTATAATCTTCAAGTCTCAACTTCAAAACTGAAGTTATGGCTTTTCAGGGCAAAGTGATAGTCAGAGCATAAATAGTGATCAATAATGAAATAATAGAACACATAGCATACTTTAACTATCTTGTTTCAGATATAACATATATCTACGATTGGGATATACATAATAAATTAAACCGATATCAAATGATGTGTGGCACCATAAGAAGAACGCGCCGAAAGACTGAAGAGAAACTCAGCTCAGGTTTTACAAAATTATGGCTGTTCCTGCATTCAAGCCACAGAAATGAAATTTTTAAGATCCGTACACGCATGGATAGATTACACAGTGAATCAATAAGAATGAACTGGAGATATTTTCAATAGTTGATAAACTAGAAGAGCACAAATACCAATGAAAAGAACATTTAGACAGAATAGACAATACAAGATTACCCAAAAAGTTCAACACGTTCAAACCACATGGAAAAAGAGCTTTGGGACGGCCAAGGAAACGATGGACTTGAGACAGGAACAGGTCGCATTAACCTAATCCTGGAAAGGAAGAAGAAAAACAATAATTTGTGTCACAGGTATACTTGTGAGAGGCATAGCAAGAAAATAGTGATTTATTCAAAATGTGAACAGAGCTTTGAGGAGAGTGATGAGTGACGCACTCATGGATTATACCATCAATGATTAGATTTAGGTATTGACCAGAATTTATTGTTTCTACAAATATCAATAATTAATTTGCACAAATGTTCTACACAGACTACTACATCAGCCTAAATATGTAATGTGATCAATGAAAACAAAATGTAAAACTAAGTTAAATATTACATAAATAAGCATCACATTCTGTAGCATTTAATTTTAAAACACATATCTTAAGATATGTTCAAAAAATTACTCACGTATATTGTTTTAAGTGGTGGTCATAAAGTATAAGTTCGGTGATAAAGGTTGTCATTGCTGGGTTAAAATACGTATGTTGTAGTGATGTAATGGTATAGGGTAACTCCAAGCCTGTGTATCAGTATATTCCTTATCGAGGCCTTGGACGGTTTGAATCATATGTGCGAATGCTTCACTAGGAATACCATAGTTATGACATAATTTCACTCGTAAGACTGGATGGGTAATATAATTTATTATCTGTAACAATTCCTGAATTTCCTGTTTTCGAGAAATTGTAAAAGGAAGTTTGCTAATGACTTTCGAAAGATAACTAGTATTGTCCATTATAATGATTGACCCTTCTTGTAAAAAAATTATAAATCTATTAAGGAACCAATATTTAAAACTATCATTTCTCAATGTAATCCAAATTTCTGTTTTGCGGTTGGGAACCTAAAACCCCCTCTCTTGCACGAATCCAGTTTTTGCAGAACCTGCATGACAAATAATGAGCCTATTCCTTTACCTATAGGGACTTTGACGGTAGAGTCCTGCCAGATGCCTTACCTTGAATAATTTTGATTCACCCAAATATGGGGTGAGTGTTACCAGATGCCCTAAGGTCATGCCTAGTTCGCAAAAATCGTATTCTTGAACCTTCTATGTCCATCTTTCTAACATAAATTTTCTATCAGGTTCGTTCTTTTGTATTTAAAACCAAGATTTTTTAACGCCAGCCCCATGACAATCCCTCATATTGAACTTGCTCTTACATAATAGGCCTATAAACTAGTTTCTTAACAGTGGGATATTCACCTCTGTCATACATTTCAAAGATTGTACGGCGAAGAATGTCGTTCTGAATGTCATCTAAACACGTATATTTTGTTTGCTACAGTGTTATCAAGGGATTTGAATATAGGTACACCAATTTGTAAATTTGACTGTTTACCCTATTTCAACATGCGTAATACAGTACTAACACTTACATTACATGCCCTAGCTGTAAATATTCTTGACATATAGAAAATTCTGTTTTAGCTGGCACTTCTTCCAACGACAATTCTTTAAAATAAGTGTACACATTACCACGTTACTGCGACACAGGTACTTGGTTTAGGAAGAGACATTATTTACACTACGAGACACTCTAGCATAAATATAATAAAATAAATATGTACAGCTTCCCAGAAAGCTGAAGGATTTCAATAACCGCATAGAACTATCACTTAAAAACTTACATACAGTACGTCTGATCACAAACAATTCATAACGAAGACTGATTTGTAACACGTAGGCATCAAAAAGCAGGTTACGAATGTGTTGTTTAGCTGAACTCAGCATTTGTGTGCTCATACCTTTAGCTGTATACAACGTACGAGAATGACCATTGTACAGTCAGGTTCATAACTTCATACTCTGTTCAGTGGAACATTTCAAAGTGAGGTCTGATCAATACTTTTTCGAACGCAATGAAAAACGCGGATCGTAGATTTAGAGCTAGGAGTCGCCTAGCGCCAACTGTGCAACACCGCTACATGAACTGCACTATCCACGCATAGCTCCACCCAATACTTTTTCTAATAGCGTATGCCTTATAGTAGTAGTAGGACTTTATTAGACAGAAAGTAAGATATTTACAACATTATTTACAATATGGGTCGCACGGGCAGTAAGCCGTACGTGCTGTTGACAGTCCGTTACAATAAAGTAATATTGGTACTAGTGTAAAGAAAAATAAACAACAAAAAAAGCAATAACATTACAATTACATAAAGAAAACACAATAATATTACAATTAAATAATAACACGATAGCATTATACACTAACAAACATTAACATTACAATTACATAAAGAAAACACAATAATTTTACAATTAGTAGTAGTAGTAGTAGTAGGACTTTATTAGACAGAAAGTAAGATATTTACAACATTATTTACAAATATGGGTCGCACGGGCAGTAAGCCGTACGTGCTGTTGACAGTCCGTTACAATAAAGTAATAACTGCTACTAGTGTGAAGAAAAATAATCAACAAAAAAGCAATAACATTACAATTACATAAAGAAAACACAATAATAATATTACAATTAAATAATAACACAATAGCATTATACACTAAAAAACATTAACATTACAATTACATAAAGAAAACACAATAATATTACAATTAAATAATAACACAATAGCATTATACACTAATTTTATAAACAACATGCAGCGAAGCAATGTTGAACCGTACTCAAATTTCGCAGCTAGCGGAAGACTTCCTATAATATATTAGCTTTTGTATTTGGGTCGTGTACATCTTCATACCACATCATAAGACGTGATTTCTGTAGGAATAATTTTCCAGATACGTTGATCTATAAGAATCTACCTCTCGGACTTTCTATTCATGAGAAGTTGAGACTTGCATTACATATATACAGATGGTCTGACTACAAAGTCGCGTGGGAATTGTGGACGAGTAAGAGCACCCTGGTGCTGAGTGAAACCAACAACCGGCTGCTGAGAGACGCAGTTCGCACAAAATTATGTGTATTAGTAGTGCACTGTTGTGAAAGAAATTGTGGACATTTTGTTTAAACGTTAAAGGAATTTGATATTTACCTTTACCTCCGATGTCCGGGGGAATATTTTAGACCGTTTAAATGCCTGATAATATATAATGTGGAATGTGCATATTGTATGTGTGTATAATGTATATATTTGATTGAAAACAATTAGGACTTTAAGCAAATATACGTCCAAAATGACGATAAAAATGGTTTACATAATTTCACACAAAATTTGTTACTTTGATCTAAAATTAATCCTGCTTCATTTTAGATAATTTAATCAGAATAAACTAAATTCCATGGAGCGAAAGTCCTAAAAGGCATTGGTCTTACAGGCGGCCGCCATCTTGTGTCATTTTAAAGATGAAGACAGAATATATGTGACAAGTGTCAAGTTCCCAAATTGTATTCCCGGTATATACTGTAAATACCGAAATTCGTCAATATTTTGATTTTTCACCAGTTTCACAGTAGCCGAAATATCATTATACATTTTTCCCATAGGGATTCAAACCTAGGTCTACGCCCGGCATGATACCTACGTTCTCATCATTCTACATTATTTGTTATATATGAACATTTCCGATTAAATGAACTTATTCCATTGCTTGTTTGGTTCCTAATCTCCCGATTATCTATTTGTTTAGAATATTCATTTTATTATTTTTTAAATCTCTTCCTACCCAGCAATTGTTTTCCAAATTCATGTTCTTGTCAGATGACAGGAACAGTGAACCACACATTAAACATATACATTTCGCCTGATTTCGTTGCACCACTATTTCTTCTTCTTCTTCCTTCCAAGGATTAGGCCAAGGCCTGTTACGATCCTATAGAAAATTTTCCCTTCAGCGTTTCATAGGACGGTCCAGAGATCTTCGTCCTCTTGGTATAGAATTATAAACAGCTTTGGGGATCCGATTTGAACTCATTCTTTCGAGATGGTGTTTCCAATTTAGTTGGTATTTCTTAATATATTCCAAAATTGACATAGTCTTAAATTCTTTTAAGATATCGGTGTTCCTTGTCCGATCCCATCTGGTGTAACCCGCTGTTCTGCGCATGAATCTCATTTCAAAAGACATTCTGCTTTCATGTTGTCTTCTTAGCGTCCATGCTTCACTACCATAGGTCAACACTGGTCTATGCCAAAGTGTTATATAAATGTGATCTGATGTTTTGTACAAGGGATGGTTTCATTACTTGTTTAATAATTCCCAAACTTGTATTATAACTAGTAATTATTTCAGGGATATCCTTTTCATCCCAGATAGCGAGATAATATCCAAGATATTTAATTTGATTAGATCTCTCTAAAATTGTATTCTGGAGACAGATTTTACTTTGTATGGGGTCCTTCCCATGAAATGCCATAATGTTAGTTTACAAGATTCATGTCCTACAATAAATTACAGCAAGCATCTCAACTCAAGAAAAGAAGCCCATACACATATACAGAGAGAGATGAAATATTGCATACTTAATTAGTAATAATCCTAAGAAAGTTTTGAGCTCCCTAGGGATTGCATTACCTTGATTTGTTGATGATGTTTGTGTATCCCAAGAACTCGAATTCTTGACACAGTTCTATTACTGGAAAAGCGTTGCGCGAGAAACAAACAAAAGGAGTTGTTAATCGGGAGCTTCAGTTACGTTACGAAAACACTCCGTCCAGGATATTTAAGTCCTAAAATATCCACAGTGCCCGGTACACGTGAATCATAGAACCATAGGTACCACCAAATCGACTAGAGCGAAATGGAAGGAAGAATAAAAGTAAAAATAAGAACAATTGGGTGAAATTATTTGTTCAATTTAATAAACATTACACGCCGAATGTCAATTTACCTAAAAATATAAATTGATGTCACCTTTCTGGGGATGAACTCCTGCTCATGATTATTTAAACAGGGTTCCATGGACAAACGAGGTGTAATTTGTTATTTAAATCGTTAGGGGAACTTCTCGCCTTGTACAATGAGTCCTAATGTAATTTAATTTAAACATGTATATTTAAAATTAAGTTTATATCAAATGAGCCTTGTAGCGTAGCGATAACAAGAATGATGCCGTATTGTTATAACGTTACGAAGCAACGCCACTGAATGCTAAATTTAAAAACTATTATTTTAAAACAACTAATTTATAAAATATTGAATTTTTCGGTCTCATTTCGAAAACGTTTAATATATGTTTATACAGCAGTGTTCTTCGGATGGACAAATGCTCTACGCCTCATCTATCAGGTAAATAAATACAATTTTGAAATTGCAGATTTACCATCGTTTAAATTCATGTTAATATAACACGATATACTACATAACCTATACTATATATATATATATATATATATATATATATATATATACGACAAATATTTCATGAACATACAAAAAATTAAGTCTAAAATGACGAAGTATTCTCTTTTACATAATTAACGATGATCTCCTTTAAAATAAGTCACTCCGTTGCTTAACGCTCAACGTTGCGTCAACGTGACAATGGAAACGTAAAATGACACGGAAATTTATAATTATTTATATCTCTGATTTGTTTCTGATTAGACCGCAATTTTGTTTTTGGATGTGTTCAATGTTCATCTTAAAACAGTAACTATATCGCAAATCGAATGTTGAGTTCTTCTGCCGTAACCGTACATTTAACAGAACGTCATGAAATAATCGTATTTATTGAGTTAAGGGGTATTCACACATAATCCTAAGTTACTTCCTGGTTAGTTATTTTGAAAGAAATCGAGTGATCCTGTAAAAAGAGAGAATATTTTAGAGAGAAGATAAATGTTCTTAAAATAAATGCAGAAATAGCGACGCCGAAAACAAGTTAGAAAATAAGCGTTTAGGCTAGAACTACTAAAATTGGAAAGAAAGTTGGGATATGATTTCAGATTCCAGGAGTAAGTGTCCCCCCACCGGCAAGACCTTGTCGTGGTGGAGGGGGTCAGTACCTGATGACCCAGACGACTAGATAGGGAAGCATTCAACTACAAGCCAAGAGGTTCAAGGAATGTAGGAAGGCCAGTGAAAAGATGGACAGAACAACTGTGAGGCGGAACAGGCAATTTGCCTAGCCCGTGAAGTGAAGAAGAAGAAGAGGAAGAAGAAGAAGGAGTAAGTTTTCTCAATTCTTTATTCCCTAAATAGGTTTAAAATACCTTCCCGCGAAATTAAAACAAATACTTGTACACTCTTATAATGCTGCCACACTTCGATTACTGTGACATATTACTAACTAATCTGACAACTGATCTGACAGACTACAGCGTGCTTATAATGCGTGCTTCGATTTGTATTCAATCTATTTCTTTTTGACCACGTGTCTCCTTCATTTCTGACCTTATCAAGGCTACGTCTAAATTACAGAACTTTACATTCACATGTATTACTATTCCAAATTCTGCACACATATTTACCAACTTACTTAATTATCAACGCGTTTTCAAAATTTATTGGCTCATCGCAATTTAGGAACAACCAAGACTTATTTACGTTTGATACCACAGCACAGGACATGTCTATACTCTGAATCTTACACAATATCTAAGTCAGGCATGGGGAGCTTGGGCTCCGAGAACTCATAACAAATCCTCCCCGCCGATACCCATTCCACTCAGTTGTACCTGCACTGGAGACCTATATCATAGGAACATTTTAGGTTAACTTCCCCACATTTCAGCCAAAAATTCGCAATTATTGATAATTGCAAGCCAGATATATCCAACTTAAATTCTACCCCCCTTAAAAACAAAAACTTTACAGTAAATTTAATACCAACTGGAACCCTAATAAATTTTATAATATTAATACCTATATCATAGGAACATTTTAGGTTAAGTACACAGTGAGAGTCAGTGGGGCAAATTCTAAACACCGATATGATTTTAATACGGACTGGGTAAATGATTATTTTTGCATTCAGAAAGTTGTTTGTTGTGTGAAACACTAATATGCCTCCATAATTCAGATCTTCACTTGCAAATCAGACACAGTCACTCTATGTTATCGCAGGGAAATTATAAATAATTTTAAAATACATTAGGTAACATGCGTGGAATTCAAATTCATAAATTAAATATAATAGACATAGGGGGTATTGTATGTTTTGTTTACACAGGGGATGACAGGATGGGATTTTGAAATAATCTAAAGCAGCAAACACCCCAAAAAGATAGCAGACAACCACTTTCAGAGAATTCAGTATGTGCTAGTTACCGGATTTCAAAATTTATTTCTGAGAAATCATATCAAATCTAAAACACTCTCCAGATTAAACGATGACACCCTTGTCTCAATATTACGTCTCTCTACGAGTACAATCAGCCTGACATAGATAAATTGGTGTCAGCGGTCTATTACGCGCCCTCCAAACGTTTGCACAGATATACGTAAAGTACGTACGAATGGAAGGGATTAGTGCATATATTTGAGGTTATAAGTTTGCACCGCCACTGATACTGCAGGGTATGCCGAGATGACAATGACAACAGCGTTGAGTTCAATGAAAGGTGAAATGAGGAAGATGTCATACTATCACTCATTCGGCAGTTCCCCATGTCTGATCTAAGACTAGAGCATGGAACTCACTTCCCAGTCATGTCAGGGACTGTCGATCGCTATCATTATTTAAATACAAATTAACTGATATCTTAAGTTCTACACAATGAAAACATTAACTGCATAACAACTATATTCAGCATTTTGTAAATAATCATCTAGCAAGCTTTACTTACTTATATTATTTTAATCTCATTATATTCCATGTTTTGTTATTAGATGACATCTTGTCTGTCTCTTGTTTAGTCTGTATTTTAATGTTATTTTAAAATTTAACAAGTATGTAATTTTTGTATAATTTGACTATTGCTAGTTGAATGGAAGAAAACGCAAGGCCTCATGACCTTATCTGTGCCAGCTGAAAGAAAACATTATTCTTGTTGTTATTATTATATTAAGTAAATTGAATGAATTATTTGATTAACTACTAAGAGTATGTGCAGAACAGGATATTGCAAATGATGATTTTCTGACAACATAAATATTAGCGACAGAGCCAAGCTCCCTAGGGATTCAAATAGCGATACAAAACATAAGACGTATGAGTATGAAGCATCAGGTTCAGACAGGATCACAGCAGAACTAATAATATTATGCGAAAACAATTTTTTTGTGACTCTCCAATAATATGAACCCTATTTCACCATCCGGTATGTTAGGATATTAGTTACGTGCGACCCATATTTGTAAATAATATTGTAAATATCTTACTTTTTTGTCTAATAAAGTCCTACTACTACTAGTTACAATACAGTAGCTTATTAGAGTCTGGTTAATTTCTAGCGTTACATAATAAACGTAATATGAACAAATAAATAAATAAATTAACAAACCAAAAAAAAACTAACTCAAAGTATCTTAAAAATATGATAGATAAAGTCACATAGCTTCCTATAGTAACAGTTCTTACATACAATATTTGACAAAGGCAGTTAAATATATATTATGGAGGTGAAGACAATTTGATGGACAAGATTTTATATAGGATTTGAGAAAAAAATAAACTTCAAATAAAATTAAAAAATATATTATGTTATTACAAGAAATAAGATGAACATTTAAAATAGTATGTCATTACTTACAAAATCATAACAAGAATCAGACCGAGCCCCTGTGTTGGCAACTTAATAAGTAGTCATCAATAAAGATATGGATCATATTTTAGGTATAAGACAAAACTTTTAAATTAAATAAATGTGATATAAAGAATATTCTACATCAACTGTAATTTGACTTTAAACAAGGTACAGCACCGGTACTATTCAGTTAAAGTTAGTTATTTACTTTCCAGTTGCACTGCGGACATCCTAACATGTTATACCTCAAACGAATGGAGCGCAGGGAGTATTGTACAGGTAGGCAAACAGTATTGAAATATACAATGAGCTAGAGCAAGGCGACGCACTTTCTCTTTACTATTGAATTTTGTACTTGAGAATGTCATCAAAACTTTAGAGAATGAAGCAGGAGTACAGTTGGAGGCTATTAATATGCTGTTGATATTCACTGATGATGTAGAATTGTTGGACGATAAGGAGGAGACACTAAGGTAGAACACGAATATTCTGTTGAGTATCACCACGTTATTGGGGCAGGAGCCCACCAAAGACCTAGTCTGATACAGACGTTTAATACTAATTGGAAACGAACAGTAAATGCATAATGTGGGAAACGTTTAAAAAAAGTGGCTGAATTCAAATATTCATTATTAAAAATTACAAACAGGAATGAATGCAGGCGTGATTTAAAACATTACGAAAATTCATTCTAATTGGTTTTACAGGATTTTTTTTTTTTTTTTGCAAATTCGCTAAAAAATGTTAAAAAGAAAATATATAAAACTCTTATCCATCCGGTTACTTAGATTCAAAACATGGACTCTTACTTCAAGGTAGGAGGTAAAATAATGAATATTTTATATTAAAGTTCATAGGAAAAATTTTCACCGGAACGAGACCAACAGACGATGAATGGAGAAGACTTCGTGAGCTATATGATATGGAATCTTAAATTTCGTTGACTGTTAGAAGCATAAAATGTGGAATAAACGGATAAGGAAATAGGGGTGTAAACTCATTTTAGTGAACTCAAAGGGAAATCGTCTTGTAAGCAGCAAAGACTGAGGTGCAAGAATAACGTTAACTATGAATTGAGGCAACTGATGGATCCGACTCTCATCGCTGAAGTCTCGATGGTGTAATTCATAAGCACCTCGTGGTGGAAGATACGTAGTTTAATCACGTTTTTCCCGCTTTCTCCTGTCGCAAATCTCATTCAATCATTTCTCGATACTCGCCTCATCCACTTCGTTTATCCGCCCATGTAAAGCAGAGTAGGCAGGCACCTTGTCTTCCACACACCTCTGTTTCATCTCCTCCTAACCTTCGACTCGACTCGGTGTAGGTCACAATTTTATATTATTATTATTATTAATTATTATTATTATTAATTATTAATTATTATGTTTGTATTAACATTAGTAATTAATTATTTATTTGTAGAAGGTAAATTGCAACAGGTATTTATTCGAAAACAGTAGATGAGGTTTGAGATAAATGAAGTGCAGCGATTCGATAGTGCCAGTGAGTTAGTTGGTTATAAACATGATTCCACAACAATCCTTTGATGAACATTAGGAGGGTAAGGCGAAAAAATTGTAGACAGTCGTTAGGGTCGGGTTATGAGCCTGATACACATTCGGCCAGGGAAATTATGACATATTAAGTGTAGTCAAGTCCTAAAATTTGTGACCCATTCTGGAATCGAAAATGTGATCAACAGATGTCTAGTATTGGCTTAGTATATTTTGTAATCCAATCTATTTCTTCAACAGGTTAAATTAAATTTTTCATATTGTGCTGATGTTATTTATACTTGTATTTAAACATACATGTTTATTATTTTTTTACTTTAAAATATTTCAGTTCGTGCACCACATTAGGTCTTCTACGTAAATGACGACATGAACTGTGATCTACACATTAAACGTGTACAGAATGACTGGCCTCGTTAGATCCACAGTTGTCAAGGATGGAAGGCCATTATCAAGATAGCAAAGACAACACAAACATAATAAATTCATGCGTGCCCAGGTATGCTAGAGTAACTGCATAGTAATAGTCCTAAGAAATAATATGATTCCTACAGGGATAACATGTTGGTGGAGGTGTGCCCAGGTATGCTAGAGTAACTGCATAGTAATAGTCCTAAGAAATAATATGATTCCTACAGGGATAACATGTTGGTGGAGGTGATTCCTACAGGGATAACATGTTGGTGGAGGTGATTTCTACAGGGATAACATGTTGGTGGAGGTGATTCCTACAGGGATAACATGTTGGTGGAGGTGATTCCTACAGGGATAACATGTTGGTGGAGGTGTTTTAAGACAACAGAGACTAAACAAGTAGTAGTATAGACATTATTATTAGCTCCCATCTTCTTGTGAAACAAATGACAAAATTCCAAAGAGAGAATTAGTTAAGAAAATAATGTCAAATAACATCAATATCAATAGAGCTGCGAGAGTGGTGTAACATTTTCGTTGGACATTACGCCAGTCTCCTTAAAAGAAATGCCTACAGAACAAGCTACAATATTTAGCCTTTAATCGGTAAAAACATAATTGAGAGAACGAATGATGTCTCTCTGTACTGTAACAGCTATGATCATTACTGTTGTAATTCATAACCAGCCGAGATAGTGTTGTTAGACGGTTAATAGTCCTGAGATGGGTCAAGCCGTTTAGCTACGAGTACCTTCCGAACAAGTCCTGGATGATTGAGAGAACAACATAAGTAAAAAGGAAGAGCTTTTGTACTAATATTTTATTCCCAAATTCATGTTATCTGAATCAATAAATAAGTGTGCTGTTTTGAAGATTAGAGTATGCATACTGATAGTAAATTGTTATTTAAATCGATTTGTTCGTTTTTTCCTTCACGTTCAATTAACTTTTCTATTACAAAATGTATATTATTTTAATGAAGGTAATGCTCCTTGTTGCATAGCGATAACATGGATGATAGCGTAATAACTTATACGTTACGTCACTCAATGTGACATATTATCATAAACATTAACATTTAATTGAAAAGTGTTCCAACTATCGAGTTATACAGCTGAGATTATCACAGAAACGAGCAAAGATCCCTTCGACAGGTAAATACTGGATACATGTTCTATAAAATATTTATTATAACTAATGTAACGAGTGATTTCCAAATCATCGATACATTTACGAATCACTTCGAGACTCGTGAATTTATCAAGAAGATTTGTAAATCAAGAGTGGCGTTTGTTAGGTCCATTTAACGAATAAAATTAAGTTGTTTACTGAAAAGTGTTTGTTTAAATATAGTTACAGGTATTTTAAAATATTTATATATTTAATGTAAATGACAATGTTTGAAAACACATCAGAAATGTGAGGTTATGTTTATTCACTGAAACTTGATCATATTATTTATTGCCAAATAGGATCACAATATTGTAAGAATGCACCCTAGTGGAGAAATAATGTAACACATGAAACTATATATTGTAACCAACATTATAGGTTACTAATATATTTTTTATAACTTTCTCAGTAAAATCATGGAATCTCTTCATTATTTGCTATACTTAATGCATTTGTTGGAGAGTCAGTCACTACAAATTAATACTATAACCTCTTTAGAGGATTAAAAAGGAGGAGCTTTCTTTATCACAAGAGCAGGAGCTGATAAAGGGAAATCGATAAAGAGCAAGGTGAAACACGACTGTAATATGTTGACTTAGGCTTTCACGGCCGGAGTTATTGTGATGATCTTGTAGAAGATTTCCGAGCTGTTGGCCGTAGTCTTGAGGCTTGTAGTTCCCAGACGTTTGGCCACAGACTGCGTCCGGCATCCTTAATGGTTGTCTTGAGACTGGCAATATTGAATGAATGAATGAATCTGAGTGGTATATGCTGAATGCGGCAACTGATAAATACCAGCTGCGGCTACAGCTTACCTTTTGGATGGTCTAATTGTCCATTAGCCATCCGCGTGTTCCAAGACATTGTCTTTTAGTCCCGCTAATTTTGAAATTAAGACCGAAAAGGGGGAAGTTAAATTTAAGGATTGACATTAACCATGGCTGTGTTGGTGTGAAATTATTGGTGTTTAATGAAAGGTGTATAATGAAAGGTGTATGATGGTGAGAGAGTTCGGTCGCATCTGGAGTCTTCGTTGGTGCACAAGCAAGGAGGCATATTATTATTTCCCCACCCGGCATAATTTTGAAAAATTGGAGGATTGCATTAGTTTACTTGGTGGAACTAGTGGCCACTCCGGCATTTGCCTTTACGCTAAGGGAAACCACCGGAAAACCTTAGCAGAGTGGGTTGATTTTAATAAATGGTGGCCAAAATCGTTAAGGGATATAAGGAGTTGGATATTGTAGGTTATCTTTATATCTTTATTTCTTTATTACATATGAGTAGGGATATGGGATTTATTGTGACATATGTTGATTGCACGATATAATATTGAATCTTTATTGAATCTTTCAGATGTTTGGGATTTTGGGTGATGGTAGGGATATTTAGGGTTGTACATTTATTACAATATATTGTCAATAACATGGGATGTGGATGTTGGTATAGGATGTTTTGGGTTTTCTTTATTTCTTTATTGATTCAAGTAAATCAAAATAAATAATAACAATACATGCATATTTCATTAAATAAATTCTATTGTCTGTGTAGGTGATGCTGATGGCCTGCCTTCATCGTTGTTCGAGTATGCGATCCTAGGAGCTGGAAGATATATATTAGTATATAAACAGCAATTTGTTGGGCGTTGTATGGTACGCAATCTGAAACATGTAATTGAATATTATAATACATGCAATAAATGGGACAGTAAATCTACGTCAGTTTTGTGATGGCTCTACAACCAGCAGGTATAATAGTCGGAGCGTCCGATTGTTGTCATAATTGGGTATGCCATAATTAGGATCCATGGTTATTTTGTCCGACGACGAGTGCCAGCAATTTTCACATGGTTGTAGTCCTTCATCGACTCTCAGGCGAATAGTCGGCGGAATCACCCTGTAGGCCTATTTTGAAGGCTGTTGCGCTGCAGGCTTTAATAAATCATGCCATATTAGTGGGAGTGTGTGGGTGGGTCTGGTGTGTTTGTCATGTGATGTATCGTAGTGTCCGAGGTTTGCAATCAGTGGGTTTTCGTGATTTTCGCAGCGCATGAAAAATTTTCACGCTAAATCCACAATGTGCTCTTGTAGAGGGATCGTATTTGTTTGTTTTTCTACTGTAGTGAGTGGTGTGTATCTTGGCAGTTTAGTGATTCTGTACAGTAATTTGTTTTGAATGTGTATAGTTTGCCTAGATTTCTCTTTGCTGCATAGCCCCAGACTGGACATGCATAACTAATGATCGGTCTTATTAGTGTTTTATACATGAGTACTTTTGTGTTGGTATGTAGCTTGTCCGCATTTAATAGAGGGTATAAAGTTTTTAATCCGATATGTGCTTTTGCGAATGTATTCTGTATATGTGGTTTAAAGGTTAATTTCGTATCCAGGGTCACCCCTAAGTACTTCGCACTAGTACTCCATGGAATTTCATTGTCATTAATCTTCAAAGGTAATGGCATTCGTTTATAATGGTTGCGTCTTCGCGAGTATAGTATAGCTTGGCATTTATTGACATTAATCTTAATTCTCAATTTATTTAGCCATTCTTCTAAAACTATAATATTGGACTGTACATACTTTACAGCTTGTGCTGGCGATGTCGATTGGCCAGCAATGAGTGTGTCATCCGCGAAGATGTGCAATGTGCTATTATTATTAAAGGTGTGATGTGGGATGTCGTTTATATATATGTTGAATAATGTCGGCCCCAATATACTACCTTGAGGTACTCCACTGTGTATGCGACGTTCATCGGATATCTCATTGTTAAGTCGGACTTTATATTTTCTTGTTTTAAGATAATTTGCTATTAGGTGAATTAGTGCGTCATCAATATTTAGTTGTATTAATTTATAAATAAGTCCCTCATGCCAGACCCTATCGAAAGCCTGTTGGATATCTCGATAAAAACCCACTGTGCACCTGTTTAGATTGAATCCGCGAGTGATATGTTCGATATGACGCATTAACTGAGATGTTGTGTCATGGTGGGATCGAAACCCACATTGTTCATGTCGAATTATGTTTTGTGTTGTAAGGTGGTGTTTAAATCTCTTATGTATAATTTTCTCTGTTAATTTACTGAGGGTGTTTAATAATGTAATGGGGCGGTAATTTGAGGGATTTGTTAGTTCTTTGCCTGGTTTGGGGAACAGGAGAATATGTCCCAGTTTCCAGGATTGGGGAAAGTATGCAGTACGTAATATGGCATTGATAAGTTGAGTAATGTAGTGCACTGCTTTTGCAGGCAAGTGTTTTATTACTATGTTTTGGATGGTGTCCGGTCCTGGAGCGTGCTTATCTGCAAGGTGTTCGATTTGCCAGGCTACTTCAGGAGGACTACATAGTCTTACGTCTTTGTTGGGTTTGTGTCGCAGAAAGTCCGCAACTACTTTATTGATTTCCTGATTTGTGACCGCGTGTGCCATGGGATTAGGTGTAAATACGCTCTCTAAGTTTTCAGCCATTAATTCCGATGTCTTTATCTGTTTGTGCCGTTCTGCTTCCCGATAGGAGTGGTTGGAGGGGAGTGTTATTTCTTCTTATATTTTTAGTGATTGCCCAAAGTTCTTTCAAGTTTCGCGTGTCGATATTATATAGTGTATTGTTCCATTTGTTTGTGAGATGTGTTTTAATATCAAGTTTAATTTTTGCATTTAACCTATTCATTTCCATTTTGTATGTAATATCACAGTGATGGCGTTGCCATTTGGTCCTAATTTCATTTCGTAGTTTGATTAAATTTAATATATGTGGTGGTAACATAGTATGTTGTGTTTTTATTATGCGTTTAGGGATGTTCGCACTAATCGCTTCGTGTATTATGTGCGTTATGTGCTGAACACTACGCTCTATGTCATCTATAGTATCAGTTTTACATGAGTTAAGATGTTCTGTGATATCTGTTTGAAATTGTTCCAATGGGCTAAATGGTATTGTAGAACAGTTCTGTTGTTATGGGTGTGTAATTTCTTATCTAGTGTAATTATGACAGGTAGATGATCTGAGCTAAGATCATTATGCGCTGCTATGTGCATATGTTGGTTTATATTTTTAACTAACGCAATATCTAGGATGTCCGACCGGTTACCATTATTTGGAAAATGCGTATGTTCCAGGGGTGCTATTATATCAAAGATACCTGGATTTGCTGATTGGAGGTTATACAATTTTACACCAGATGGGTTATTTATACGACAATTCCAAGATGTGTGTTTTGAATTAAAATCTCCTGCTATTATTGCAGAGTGTGAGATATTTAATAAGTGCATTACATCTACAGTATTAAGAGTATTTGGTGGATTATATGTAGCCACCAGTGTAAGTGTTTTATTGTTGATATTCAAATTTACGCCACACGCTTCAGTGACTGTGAGCTGTGGCATAACTATTTGGTTATGTTTGATAGATTTGTGAATGATGATTGCCGTTCCTCCTTTTGTTCTATTTTCCCTGTCCTGTCTGTGTATGGTGTAATTGTGTAATTTAAATTTCTCCGTTGGCTTGAGAAACGTTTAATTAATTAAAGCAATTGGTATTTTATATTGTGTTAAATATTATAGAAGTTCCTCTTTTCTTTTCTTTAGACCACTATCATTCCAAACTAGTATTTGAGTAGGAAAATTTCGTGACGCTATTATTGTCATATTCTAAGCACTTATTGTTACACTTTCTAATAGTATTCCTAAGAACTGGATAGCAGCATCTGGGACTGCTTCCCAATTGGGTGTTTCTTTGATGGTGCAATAGGCTGCTGAAATAGCTTGCAGCAGATGATTTATGTTGGTTTGTGGTGGTGTTTTTTGTAATGATTGGATAATTTGTTGTGTGCTTAGATTTTGTGTTGTCTTCCTAATTCAGTGGTCTCCCTTATGTGTGATATTACGTTGCGTTTCTTTTTCCTGTATTTGTTTATTAAGTTCGTCTAATTTTCGTTGTCTCTCTAATAATTTGAGTTCTTGTTCATGTAACAATACCTTCTGTATTAGTTTCTGTTCTGTCTGTATTTTGATTCTAATATTTTGGAGTTCTTGTAGCTGTATTTCTGCTTTGTTAATTTTGCGATAATGTTCTTCTTCCTCAGCTGAGCTAACATCACTATATTGCATTTTTGGTGTATACCTCTCACTTTTCCGTTTGTACTGTTTTCTTTGAAGAGTGTCTCCCATACCTGTTGAATGTATATTAGTGTCTTTGTTGGTGCGTTTTTGATGTTGGCTAATTGCCGGGGTTCTATATCCCTGATTAGCAGTTTTATATGTGTTTGTTTGTTTATTTGTGTTGGCTTGACTTGTATGTTCTTTGTTCATACGATTTGTATTATTTTCGCGTTCGTTTAATTGCTGATTTTTTGTTTCCTTTTGGGGCAATCCATCTTTCCTATTATCTACATGTATGGTATTGCCTGGGATTCTTAGTTCTGGGAATTGTGTTTTATCCTTTCGTAGGGAGGGATCTTGATGTATTTGTGCCGTAGTGGAATGTGTGTTTCGAGTTTCATTGTTGGTGTAAGTGTGTGGATGTCTGTATTGTGTTCTAGGATGGAGTTGTGTACGCTGTATACGCTGCGTGTTAGTTTGCGTATTGTTCTTTAAGTATGGGCAATTGAGATAATCTGCTGTATGGGGCCCGTGACAATTTGTACATCTAGGAGTAGCCGTTTTTAGATATCTGCATTGCCTGGTGTGATGTTCGCAGGCGCAAATGCGGCAGCGCGGTTTTCCTCTACAATTTTCTGCGATGTGATTGTATTTTTGGCAATTATTGCATTGCCTGGGAATCTCCCGTCGGCGTTGAATTTCTACCCGTACCTCATATTGACAGAGGTCACGAAGATTCAGAATTATTTGGACATCTGGGGTATCTTCCACCTCAACAGCAAACATTGGATGTGGTACGCCCGTTTGCGATCGCATATTACGAGCAGTTTGGGCTCCATATCCCTTTTCCTTAAGGGAATTTATGATTATTGTTGGGGAGATTGTTGGGGGGATTCCTCGTATGACTACTTTGTAGGGCGTGTTTCGTATGGGCGTATATCCAGCATAGTGTGGAAAGTTGTGTTGCGCTAGGTGTTGTAGTAAGTTTATGAAGTAAATTTTTCGTGAAACTTTATTCGAGTTCCCGAGTTGACTAAGGTAAATGTCATGGCCAGGGGTTTATATTTAGTTTCATATTGTTCTTGGATTTTATGTAGTATCCTTGATGGCTGCGTAGAATTGTTATCGGGGGTATATCTTTACTAGCCTCCTCTAAGTAGGCATTTTTGTTAGTTGTTGGATTTATTTTATTGGGAGATTGCTTTTGTTGAGAAAAGGGGACTATTTTATCATATTCCATTTCTGTGTTTTTATTTTTCGTTTTGTCGGTCATGTGTGCTTTTGGAACTGGAGATGGAAGTTTGGCAGTCAAGCCGTTATTATTGTCCTGTTGGTTTGGTTCCAAGGGCATTGTATGGTGATTTACATTTGGTATCTGTTCTTGTATACTATTTTGGTGTTTTGGAGGGCTATGTGTATCTTCATTTTCGGGTTCTTTATTTTCGGGTTCCGTAGCGTAATCCGTTGTGACTACTGGAGAATATGTATTGCTAGTATTTACATCCGAAAGGGCTTGATCTAATTGTTCTATTTGTTCAATCGGCGTAGCGGGCATTAATTCAATTGTTTGCTGTGTATTTGGGATATCTGGTTCATTACTAATTGATCCATCCTTAGTATTATGTGAAGGCCGCGTCCGTTATACTACCGGGGGAAGCATAAATGATGTTGGTGAATAGTCTATATTTCCCTGATGAAAGTTCAATTGCCTTGCATTTCCTGGCGGCGACATTTTTTGAACTTCTATTTTCTTTGATTTATCTACTTTTGCCCTTGTTCGTTCTGTATGAGACCTTGTATTCATATTCATTATGGATTATCGTTATTAAAGGATTATTAATTTATGTAGTTGGAGTTTTCTAATGCTATTAAAGGTTGTTTATAAGTAAACGCAATATAAACAAGGTGTAACTTTGTATAACACTACGTATTAATATTAATAGATTTGTTTAGTTCTAATAGGATCTAGCGTTGTCAATTTGCTTATTGATTATTCATATGTAAATACCGATATATTGGCAGCTAAGAATTATGATTATAGGTACTCAACTGTTTACGTAGTATGAGCTGCGACGTAGGGGTGTTTATGGATAAAGTGTACACTCAACCAAATATATAAAGCACTACTTTTTATTTATATGTAACTAATGAAATATATATAGTTCTAGAAGGTTCTATAATAGTCTATGTGTATATTTTTGTTTGTTTTTATAATGTTACTGAAGTTTCTAAAATTTATAGAGACAAATATTAAGTACAAGTATATTTAAATATAAAAATGAAATATAAAAATATGATGTATAAAAATGAAGAAATATTTAAAACTTACTTGTTATAAATGTTGGATATCTTGGTGAATCCCTCGTAATGATGAATAGTATAACACTATAGTCACTTCACTAAACTTAACACTATCACTTATATATATTTATGTGATATTTCTATATTATATTATTACACTATTCACATAAAATATATACACTTCACTAATTAGTTATGGTTTCACTGCACTAGAACACTTTCACTTGTATTTCAATCGGACCGATCACTTGCACCGGCCACTGTCTTCTGCGGTATATGGTATCACGCCTATTGGCTGCTCGGTAGTCGACTGATTGAAGTTACGTTGTTCAGTACTAGGAGATCTTGGTAGACACGTCCGTTCTCAACCGATGCTCACTCTCGACTCAATGGTCACTCGTCGTTTGAGAAGACGTTCACCCATCCAAGGTTTAGGTCTTAACACATTGAGTTTTCGCTGTGGTTCGTTTCCGAAGCTGTACACTCATCCAAGGTTTAGGTCTTATATAGGCAGGAGAGGCAAAGAGAAGACTAGAAGAAAAGAAGAAATATCTTCGTAAACCAGCATCCGAAACTTTCACTTAGGTCTACTGACACAAATACTGGAAAAATAAAGCCAGTACATACAAGTACGCTGTGATTGGTCGGCAATCTGCAAGCGTATACACCGAGTATATAAGCAAACAACCAGACAGCATCTGATTGGCCAGCAACCAGCAAAGGTCACACCACGCTATACAAGCTAAATAAATTGACAACACCTGATTGGACAGCACTAATCAAGACATCAACATCCTGAGAAGCTACTTCCAGAACTCCTAAAAATCCTGAACCAACTGATACAAAACCCACAACTTCTAGAAACCACTATATCCCTACTAAATAGCCTAACAACTCCAAGACATTAAACCATCAAAAAGGGAACCTCAAGGACTATTTTAAAAAGAGAAAAGCTTAAGTACAACTTCTACCAGAGTACTCCAGATGGCGACGGCAACATTAAGTACACAAGGAAGGAGAAGAATATTCTCCTTGCCTCCACCAGAGACATCAAACCGGCGACAAACACTTCAAGATACGGGCCATGACGATCGAAAGATGCGTCGATACCATACTCGACATAAAGAGACTGCTCTGGACATGCCTAAATACGGCACATATAAAAGAAAATCTTCTGAAATCCAACTAGAACATCACATGCAGCATCAGCATCATATTCAGCATTCATGAGCGAGCTTGTTAGCATTGAACGTCGTTTCTGAGAGCAGTATAACAACGCGAAAAATTGATAAAATAAAAAGTAAATTTTCTGCGGGTTTCCAGGTGCTCCACCTCCCAACTGCAGCCCAGCTACCGGCTAATAAGTGCTACTGTCTACTGAGTGTAGTGGTATAGTGTTTTGTGTCTTTTAGGGTGCTGTGAAAAAATCAATAAATCGGCGAGGCTTGGCAGCCAATCAGAAGTGTGCGTGGTGTGCGCACCACCACACAGGGCCACGCCCTGAAGTGGAAAAGTTCTTTTAGTGGTTTTCTTTTTGAGTTTATATTGCAATCCAAAGCAACTCTAAACTGTGAGTGGTTTGGATAAAAAGTTCAATCCTATTTTTCGTTATTTTCTTTTGTGTTTGTGTTAGTGCTTTTTCTTTGTATAGTGATTGGTAAGTACCAAATTATGGCTCATTCCAATTTATCAAATGTTAGTATTGATGTAGAAAGAGCAGACTCTGATACGCTCGGAGACTGGGAAGAGATCTGCTTAAAGTTTGAAAGGTTTATTGAACAACAAAATTTAAGAGCTGGCTCTAGACCAGCAGAATTAGCAGAACTAATCAGAGGTACATTTCTCATTATTATGATTTACCTCCAGACGTACAGAGACTTCGAGCGTACAGAGTATGCTTATGAGCTGACTTGTCAGTATACAAAATCAGTTGACGCAATATATAGAAATTCTGATGACCTTGTAAGCTACCTTAAAGGCTTACTTGCTGAACTAAAAAGATTCACAATTGATATCCAAGCCTCAGCTTTTTTCGAGGTAGCCGCTGAGGAACCTACATCGCCAAAAATAAAAATCAAAAGGCAAAAACTTTCTGGGTCTACTGAGAGACCATCACAGCAAGATGGCTCCAGAAGAACAGAAAGGAAAAAGAGACTGACAAGTGAGTCTCATACAGCGATGGCACCAGCAGTGCCTACTCAAAATAGATTTGCTCTATTAGCAGATAGCATGGACACTGCTGAGCCATCAAACTCACCTGCTCCTTCTACATCAAAGGAACCTGATGCAATGAACAAAGAGAGGAATTTGCCTGCGACTACGGCGCAGCGCAGACCTACGCAACAAATTGATAAAACCGCAAATTCTACTAATACTGAATCTGGAAAGGGGAAAAATTCAAATGATCAAAATGTCCCTAAGGAATCGCGACCGCCGCCCATTCCAGTTATTGGGCACGCCGGTTTATTTAAAATGAATGCAGAAATTAAATCAAAATTAACCGGCGATCTAAAGGTTGTTAACACTCGTGAAGGTCTGCGTTACTACGCCTCCAAAGTGGCAGACTTTGAAATGTTGCAAACTTTCTTCAAAACTGCTAACAAACAATACTACACTTTTGTTATGAAGAAAGATCTGCCACTTCGGGCTGTGTTGAGGAGACTACCAGCAGTCACTCCAGTCCAGGAAATAGAACAAGAACTTAAGAGTATGGATTATCCCTTAAAATCCATCAAACAAATCACAAAAAAAGAAATCGAAAAAGAAATTCCCTTGCCTCTGTTCATCCTGGAACTGGAAAATAGTGATGCTGGTAAGGAAATTTTCAACTTGAACCGTCTCCTCTACACAGTAGTCGAGGTTGTACCTTACCGTCCAAGGGCTGGGCTAAAGCAGTGCTTTAGATGTCAGCACTTTAACCACACTTTTTCGGCCTGTCATAGGGACCCAAGATGTGTGGTTTGTGCTGGCGCTCACAGTCATAAGGACTGCCCAGTGAAGGCTGCTGCCTTGACTGATCGGTCCTTATTAAACTGTGCAAATTTCAATGGAGAACATCCTGCCTCCTTCAGAGGATGTGAGGTGTATAAGGCTGCCCAGGAAGCTTACCTCAAATAAAAAAATACGGTACCTGCATCTAATGTACAAACTCCCAGGAGTTTTCAATCTAAACCTATTAGGCCTAATGTGTCTTTCAGGCAAGCCTTAACACCTCACATATCTCCAAACGCAAGTTCTATAAGCACTGCTCAGGCCCATCTTGGTACGGTAATGCAACCTACTGGGCATGGACAACAGTTGCTCAGGGAAGTAAAAGCTGCTCTTGCAAGCTTTAGCTCTCCCATGGAGCGCATGATGTTCATGGCCCAGCTGGCAAACTTATGTTTCGGAGATGGATAGATTCACCCACGGAAGCTATCTCAATGTCGTGGCATTTAATGCCAATGGTATAGCTACTCAAAAATCTGAGCTAATCACTTTTTTACAAGAAAGAAATATCGACATTCTTCTAATAAATGAAACTCATTTAAAACCGCACAAAAATTTCCAAATTCCGAACTACTATACATACAGAAACGACCGAATTGACGGTCCCCTTGGTGGCACAGCTATTTGTATAAAGCGCTCCCTCGGCCACAGAGTGGTCACTATTCCAAGGCTCCAATTTATGGAAGCCACAGGCATTCTTCTACCAATCTCAAACCGCGAAAATATTTTCATAGCATCAATCTATAGATCTCCCACCAGGCTGCTAACAAGACACGACCTCAATATTCTTACATCAGTCTCCCCTAACTATTTGTTAGCGGGAGATTTTAACGCAAAACATCTCTTCTGGAATTATCGTGTCCAAAATGCAGATGGTGTAACATTGCAAAATTATTGCCAGTATCGAAACATAGAAATCTCTGCACCAAGGGAACACACATTCTTCCGACACACAGCTTATGGTATTCGCTCTGATATTCTCGACATAGTGCTATCGAAGAATGTCCCTATTTCTCCACACGTCACTACAGCAACAGACGCATTAAACTCTGACCACACACCAATACTATTTAAAATCTCACCCACATTTTTATTGTCCTCCCCGCTTAAATTACAACATGATCACACAGACTGGCAGACTTACTCTACACTGCTTAACCAATGGGTTAAGCTAACACTCTCTGCCGAGTCTACGCAACAAATAGAACACAGCGTCCTTGAATTACAGGCCAGTATTAAAACGGCCATAAGACTAGCAACAACACGAACCAATCCAACTTCACAGACGAAAAGCACAGATCCCACACTCCAAAATTATTTAATTCTAAAAAGGCGGTACCTAAAATGGTATCGCGATTTCGGAAGTCACCAACACAAACAGCTATACAATCACTATGCTCATTTGGTGAAAGCCCGTCTGCAGGTTTTAAGGAATGCTGACTGGGAGAAGTCCCTTCAGCATTACACGGATAATAAAACCCCACCTTGGGATATTCTTAAACGTATGCGAAGGAGTAGAGCTCCTGCTCCTCCTTCAGCAATACACTACAATGGAAATTGGGCCTATCTCCCTAGGGAGAAGGCCCAACTTCTAGCTGAAAACTTAGCAGATAGGTTTAAACCACATGAGCTCACAACACCAGCTCATGATAATGAAGTACACCATACTGTTAGTGCGTTTCTTGAGCGTCCTATCCCACATCACCTTCCTGATATACGGCTTTCAGAACTGAAAGCCGTTATCCAGTCTCTCCCCACCCAAAGAGCCCCCGGTCACGACCGTATACCAAACCTGGCGGTAAAACATTTACCGCCAAAAGCCTTACTCCTATTTCTCCAGATAGTTAAACTTTGTTTCCGATTCCATTACTTCCCTGAAGTATGGAAGAGGGCCAAAGTTATAACTATCCCCAAGCCTGGGAAAGATCCTACCGTCCCAGACAATCTCAGACCAATCAGTCTGCTGCCTGTGCTGGGCAAAATAATGGAGAAACTTATTTTGGCACGTCTAAAAAATGAAATTTCAACACTTAATCTTATACCTAACCATCAATTTGGCTTTAGAAAATCGCACAGTACTCCGCTCCAGCTAGCAAGACTGGTTGACCAGATTGTCACGGGCCTCAATGCTAAGAAATGCACTTTGGCAATATTCCTCGATATTGAGAAAGCTTTCGATACGACTTGGATAAGTGGACTTATCTACAAACTAATCAAATTCAACATTTCGGCTGACTTAGTTAAACTTCTTGCAAAATACCTCAGTAACCGAGACTTCTATGTGTCGGTTAATGGGTATAATTCCGACTGTAAGCCTCTGCGGGCTGGAGTCCCACAGGGTGCAGTCCTCTTACCTATCCTATACACATTATATGTGTCTGACTTTCCTTCCTTACCCAATATCCAATATAGCTTCTTCGCTGATGATACATGCTTGTATTATCAGGTTTCTCTCCGCGGCATACTTAAATGTATCCGCATTATCCAAAAAGCCCTCAACACCATTCATACCTGGCTACATCTGTGGAATATCCAAGTCAATGCAAATAAGACACAAGTTGTCTTATTTAGGAGAACCTACAGATGTACTCCCATCCGGCTCACTCTGGGAACTCCAATTCGACCAGAGACTTCAGTTAAGTATCTTGGAGTCCATTTGGACTCCAGGCTTACGTTCAAAATTCACATTCAGAAACTAAAACAACAAGCAAATGCTGCAATTGCAATTTTATATCCATTTATCAAGTCGAATAATCTATCTATTCGGATCAAGCTTACAATATATAAAGCTGTGATCCGCAGCATGTTGCTGTATGGTAGTGAAGCCTGGAGCGTGTTAGCCGCATCCCATAAACAGAAATTGCAAGTCATCCAAAACAAATGTTTAAAAATTATCTTGTCGGCTCCTCCACGCACAAGACTCAGCAGGCTTCACGACCTAAGGCGAATGCCCTATATTGCGACTACAATTGAAAGAAAGGTCAAAGACATGTTTCATGTCATACAGCATCATGACAATCCAATTGTTCGTAATATAGGACAAGCGTTACAGCAACGTGATGTTCACCGAAATATATTTCCTCAACCATGCATCAGACCTCGGAGATGAGTGTTGTGAAACTGCCCAGGTAGTGTGGCTCACTATCATGTCGCTGGCTTTCGGACTCTCTGCTTGTCCAGCGGCATGATTTTATGATGCCCTATCTGGGTTAGTGAATCACCTCATCTCTAACTAACATATAAATTAACATCTAGAAAAACTTTGAAAAACGCTAAAGTCTCAAATGGGATTGAACAAGCGAATAAACTCAAAAACGATAACCACTAAGGAATTTGGCTGTCAAGGGACTCAAACCAGCCCCAGAACAGCACCCCGGGCGATGCAAGACATTGCCAACACTCAGTCAGTCAGTCAGTCCAACTAGAACATATCAGATCAGATCAGCATCATCATATTCAGCTATGGTTACTCCTTGGATGCAGTCGACTAGCAAGTGGACCTTCTAAGCCTCCTTGCAATCATCGGCTTCGGCTTCGGCCAGCGTTTCTACCTCTACCTGAAACAGTGATACTACTAAGTGGTGCGGTCTAGTGTAGTGGTAGTGTGTCACGGCACATCGGGGTGCGGCTGGGTAGCCAATCCCAAGCGACCTTCACTTCGGTGAAGAGTGGTTCAATCAGTGGTCCGTCAGTGGTAGTTTAACCATTGTTACACTAACTCTAGTGACTGTGAGTAGTGTATTAGTTAAGTGTCTAGTGTAGTTTAAAGTGCCAAGTACTAAGTCTTGATAATCAAGCATCTTGGCAAGTTCTAGTACAACTCCAAAAGAAAAAGTGAGTACAGATACAGATATGGATACTAGAGAGGAGCCCAGTACTCTCAAAATTTAGGAGAATACGTATTATAGGCTGCTGGAAATATTCAGAGGACAAACCTTTGTAGATCCAAAATATAATGAATTAAAGGAAGAAATAGCAGGAGTCTTTGTACTCATAAATAACTACCTAAATACGTACCCCAAATTTGAGAGAACTGAAAGTGCATATGATCTAACCATACACTGTGTCAAGCAAATACAGTTATATAGTAATAGTTGTCAAACTAAACAAGAATATCTAAGAAACATACGTGCAGAAATCAAAACAGTAGCAATGGAGTTTCAAACATCTTGCTTTTTCACGTCAGCAGACTCATTACCTGAACCTACGATCATACCTACTGCTCAATTAAAAGAAAAATTGAAGCAAACTAAAAAATGCAATAAAGAGAAAGACAATTGTATGGTTTGTTCAAATGCAAAGGCATCTGCAGTACCAATACAAAACAGGTTTGCTCTACTTGCAAACAATAGTGATACTGCAGAGCCGCAGACTCGTAATAATGGTCCTACAAGTGTCAATAGGGCTCAAACAGCTACTGAACCCTCTGAAGTGACTAATGCAAATAAAGGACCAAGACCTGCCCCAATCACAATACGGATAAAAGTGATTTATTTAGAATCAACCGAGAAATAAAAGCTAAATTACAACATGACTTAAAAGTAGTTAACACTTGAGAGGGTCTAAGGTATTACACAGCCTCAGTGGAAGACTTTAAAGTGGTCAAAGAATTTTTCACAAACGCTGGAAAGCAATACTATACTCATGTAATGAAACAAGAGCTTCCACTGAAAGCTGTGTTAAAAAGATTACCAGTTGAAACACCAATAGAGGAAATACATGGAGAGCTTTTGAAATTGGAATATCCAATAAATTCAATTAAACAGATCTCAAAAAAAGAAAATGAAAATATAATCAAGCTTCCATTATTTATAATGGAACTGGAAAATAATCAAAAAGGAAGAGAGATCTTTAACCTTCAAAAGCTCATGTATACCATAGTAGCTGTAGAGCCCTACAGACCTCGATCTGGACTTAAAACAGTGCTTCCGGTGTCAGCGTTTTCAACATACCTTTGCAGAGTGCCACCTCACCCCGCGTTGTGTGATATGTTCTGAGGCACACAACCATCAACATTGCCCAAAGAAAACAGCTGCACTTACAAATAAAAAGTTGCTAAAGTGTGCAAACTGCGGTGGTGAGGGACACCCTGCATCTTATAGACAATGCCCAGCATACCAAGCTGCGCAAAATGCTTTCTTAAATAGAACAAAAGTAAACCAGAAAAAGATAGAACCTAAAACATTTCACTCAAAGCCCATAGATCCGAATAAAACTTTTAGCCAAATTGTGGATCCAAACTTAATTCAAACAAGAAAAATCATAAGCACTGCTCAACGCCAGACGAGGTCTAATCTTGAAACGACCACTTCAGACCAGGGACAACAACTTCTCCAAGATCTTCAGAGAATTCTATCTGGCCTGAGATCTCCAATGGAGAAGATGATGTACCCGGCCTCAATAGCACAATTATGTTTCGGCGATAATGGATAGGTTCCGTCGTGGAAGCTATCTCAATGTCATGGTATTTAATGCCAACGGTGTTATCAGACAGCTTCAAGAACTAACTACATTTACACAAACAAGAGATATTGACATTCTTCTACTAAATGAAACTCATTTAAAACCAAATAATCGTTTCAAAATTCCGAACTATAGAATATATAGAAATGACCGCTTAGACGGCCCCCTTGGGGGCACAGCAATTTGTATCAAGCAGTCAATTGGCCATAGAGTAGCTCATATACCCAGGCTTCAGTTCATTGAAGCCACCGGAATTCTTCTGCCTATCTCTCGCCGTGAAACAATATTTATAGCTTCAATATACATATCACCGGTTCTTATACTCACGAGACATGACCTCGATATCCTTACATCTGTCTCCCCTAGTTATTTACTAGCGGGAGATTTCAACTCAAAACATCGTTTCTGGAACTGTCGTGTCTCAAACCCTTCAGGTACATTACTCCTAAATTACTGTCATCAAAACAATATAGAAATCCCTGCCACCAGGGTACCAACACATTACAGCCGCACAGCCTATGGAATCACTACTATTACACTCGACAAAGCCCTACCGAAGAATGTCCCTATCTCGCCACACATCACTACAGTAATAGACGCACTAAACTCTGATCAATACTCTTCAAAATTTCACCAGCATTTTTATGAACTTCATCTATACACATCCATCAGGATAACATAGACTGGCAGAATTACACAGACATGCTTAACCAATGGGTTAAGCCTACACTATCTGCTCAGTCTACAGAACAACTTGAACACTCCGTCCTCAACTTACAGGCCACCATTAAAACGGCCATTACACTATCTACAACGCGAACAAATCACACTGCACGACCACAGCAACACGATCCCACACTACAAAATTATTTCTTTCTAAAAAGACGATACCTTAAATGGTATCTTACTTTTGGAGCTCCCCATCACAAACAGCTATACAATCGATATGCTCATTTGTTTCGGAACCGATTACAGGAAATGAGAAACGCTGACTGGGATAAAACTCTTCAGCGTTTCTCAGATGAACAAACTCCGCCTTGGGAGATAATAAAAAGAATAAAGAAAAGCCGTACTCCCCCACTACCGACGGCTATATATCACAATGGAACTTGGGCCTATCACCCTCAGGGGAAGGCACAAGTCCTCGCGGACAATTTATCGCAGCGGTTCCGTCCACATGAACTTACAACACCAGCTCATGAAGCCGAAGTGCACCAAACTGTTAGTGAATTTCTTGAAAGACCTATCCCTCATACCATTCCTGACATACGGCTTTCACAATTGATGGCCGTAACCCATGATCTTCCGTCTGAACGTTCCCCCGGTCACGACCGGGTACCTAATTTGGCGGTAAAACATTTACCGCCAAAAGCCTTAATCCTCCTCCTGCATATAGTGAAGCTCTGCTTTCAATTCCAATACTTCCCTGAAGTCTGGAAGAAAGCCAGAGTTATCACTAATCCTAAACCTGGTAAAGAACCCATCAACCCTGACAATTTACGACCATTCAGTCTTCTACCAGTGCTGAGCAAAATGCTGGAGAAACTTATTGTGGCAAGATTAAAAATTGAAGTCTCGACACGAGCATTGATTCCAAATTATCAGTTTGGTTTTAGAAAAGCACATAGCACTCCGCTGCAGCTTGCTAGACTGATTGATTGGATTATTACGTGATTCAACTCCAAGGAATGCACTACAACAATCTTTTTTGACATTAAGATAGCTTTCGACACTACTTGGATAAATGGATTATTATATAAATTAATTAAATTCAACATTTTGGCTCCTCTAATTAAACTTATTGCTAAATACCTAACAGATCGGCAATTTTATGTGTCGGTTAGTGGGTATGATTCAGACTGTAAGCCTCTCTTAGCGGGAGTTCCTCAGGGTGCAGTTCTCTCACCACTTCTGTACACACTCTATGTGTCAGATTTCCCAACATTTAATCATATCCAAACAGTATCCTTTGCAGATACACTTGTGTCTTTTACCAATCCAGAATCAGAACACTCCCACACCGCATCCGTATACTCCAATCTGCCCTAAATTCCATACATTCCTGGTGTCGTCTGTAGAATATTCGGTTAAATGCAAACAAGACACTAGCTGTCCTGTTTGCACGAACCTATAGACGACTTCCTGTACAACTCACTCTGGGAGCTCAACAACTCCGCCTTGAAGCTTCAGTCAAGTATCTTGGAGTTCATTTGGACTCCAGGTTTACGTTCAAAATTCATATTCGACACATTATTCAAAAAGCAAATGCCGCAATTGCGCTTTTATATCCATTTTTCAAATCACCTATATTATCGACACGGATCAAACTTACTCTTTATAAAGTTGTGATCTGCAGCATGTTGTAATATGGAAGTGAAGCATGGAGCATTCTCGCTGCATGTCATTAAAAGAAAGTGCAAGTAACTCAAAACAAAGTACTAAAAGTCATATATTCGCACCTATGTATAACGAGAATGGCCAGGCTTCACGACCTAGCACAGATGCCGTATATTGCGACATCAATTGAAAATAATGTAGCAGAAATGTTACATAAAATAACAAATCATTCAAATCCAATTGTGTGCAATATAGGGCGTATGCTACAGCAACGTGCTGTCCACCGAAACATATTTCCCATACCAGACACTTGAAGGACAAACTAATGAAATGAGTGCTGTACAACAGCCGGAGTAGCGTGGCTCATTCTGCTGGCTTTCGGAACTCTGCTTGTCCAGTCGCGTAGTTTACGAAGCCCTGCTCCGGTGAGATGACACCTCATTTCACCATATTTGTATCGGCTCAAAGCTAGACACATTAACGCCGCTAACACAGACGGTTAAATGGTTAAACTCCAAACTGATGACCACAATGGTATTGGCCATCAGGTAGTCGCAACTGGTTACAAACGTGGCACACTGGGCAATGCTAGAACATTGCCGCTTATTAGTAGTAACCAACTAGAAGACACACATATATCACATAGCAGATCATGGTTCAATGACTTAGTAAAGGAAGTATCTGCTACTTTACGTGAAGTTCTACTGCCAGCAACACCTACAGATTCTACTGTAGACAAGACCGAGCGACCGAAGAACAACATATCAGCAATAATCAAACTAAGATATCACTGAAAACAAAGGGAAGAAACTGCTCTGCCAGAAAAATCAACAGCCATGGCTACTGATAAAGTCGAGTCCCATCTGGTCGTCTCCCAACCAGTAGAGACCTCATCATGTGATAATGAAGGGGACTGTGGAGACTCGAAGTCGACGGACTCGCTCCCAAAGAAGACATGGACCTCTTCCCTGCTGGTACTTCGGGTTTATACCTATTTACTGGCAGCAGTGAACGAGGAATTCTTCAAATCCGAACCTGACGCATTCATTTGCGAGAACACCAGGCTCGGTATAAGGGTCAGGCTAAATTCAGTTTTAGCTTACAAAAAGTACCAGCAACTGCTTAAGAAGAACAATATCCCCTACAAGCAAGAAAACAGGCAACAAGCCACAGCTACAAGAAGAGTGGTTGTAAAAGGAATAGATCACACCATTGAGCCATCCTACATTCAGAGTGACTTGAAGGCCAATAGATTCCGGGCCTTAAAGGTTTTCAATATGACATCCGGAAAGACCAGGAACCCATTGCCCATGTTTGTGATCACTCTGAGAGATGGCCCAGAGGTGGAGGATCTATTAAAACTACGTAGGCTCATTCACTTCAAGGTGAAGATCGAGCCTTATCGGCGTATGAAGAAGTCGGTAGCACAGGTCATCCCGACCACCCCTAAGAAGACAGTAATGGTGGAGCTTGCTTCAGCTGTCTTACCCCAAATCTCAGACCGGATAGAGCCAGCTGTTCTTCGGCCTGAGACCTTCAAGAATTCTAACCTTAACGTTGTCACTAACGCTAAGCCTAAAAGAAGGAAACGTACCGGGACCAACAAGGCTCGGGAACAAAAGGCCTTGCCATTCAAGGTCTTAGGTGGGCCAAAACTCCCACCTGAATCCAAGAAAGTGACCATAGGTACTCAAACTGCCATGGCTCCTTTAACTAAAAGTAGGCCAGTTCAAGCTAGCCTCACCAAAAGAGATTGTCTAATCACTAATGAACTATTAGACAAACTAGTTAAGGAACTAGTAAATGATCCTGATTCGATAATATTATCTATCGAATTGGATCATAAATCACACACATTTCTAATAGAGTGCATGTGTACTTATGATGAAAATAGGAAGTGCCCTGTTACATCTTAAATTGTCTCCAATTGGAGGAAAAAGCTGTTCAATTTCGATCTAACTTTATTAAATTCAAGCCACTCTATTAAGGTTTTTAGTGGTTTCCCTTGATGTCAAGGCAAATGCCGGAGTGGTCCCCTAGTATCCACTAGTAAAGTCATTAAAGTCCAATAAATCTTCATAATTCAAAATTACTTAATTAGAACAGCTAAATCCGAAAAGAGCCGTTTCTGATTGGAATGCCGACTTGACATCCCGCTTTTGCCCTTCAGAGGGTTGGCGGCTTCTGTGGCTGTGGTGGTCTTCCTATTGGCAGCTCAGTGAATCAGCTAGAACATGTGCTTAAGAATTCACCTAGAAACTGAATGCAGGATTGGTGTGTCCAACCACTAGGCCTTTGATACTGGACAACGGCCAGTTATCGTTGGTAGAAGATATATATTATTAAATATAAATGAAGAAACAATCAACGCTGGAAAGAGATATATCATTAAATAACAGCGACGAAATAATTAAATCCCTAGAGATAATTAAATAATTAAATCCCTAGAGATAGCCGGAATTTGTTGTTCACCATCGAACGATTCCCATATAGCTGGCCGGGGACGCTTCCTAAAAAATGGATGTTTCCCTGGCGAACATAGAGGGAAAATTGATGTTTGAGAAGTGACACAATTTCTATTACATAGTGGTGGCGGTTGTCTTATATAGTTAAACGCCTTCAGTTTTCACTGTAGTCCGTTACGGAAGCCATACACCCATCCAAGCGTCGACCACACTCCATGTTGCACAACCGTGGTTTTCTTCATATCTTCTACGCTGTTCTGGGGATGACACAGTGGACAGCGATAGCAGTTTTCCATGTAGATGCTAATCTTTGGGCATCATATCGGGTGTTCATAAAATGTGATCTCTTCTCAATCTCTTTTGCTGCTGTGGAGATCCTTGATTTTGTATAATCTATTTTAGCCAAAGTTCTAGATCCTGTGAGGTCGATCTTGTGAGCCCTCTGTTTCATATGTTGCACCACAGTTGAAGTACGTTCTTGACGATTTATAGCAGCTTTATGTTCTTGTATTTGGCAGAGAATTCATCTGTTGGTACGTCCTACATAATTTTGTTCACATGAGGTGTAAGGGATCTCGTAGATGCCTTGTGATTCTAGAGATATTTACGAGATCCCTTGCACCTCAAGTGAACAAACATATGTAGGACGTACCAACAGACGAATTTTCCGCCAATGCAAGAACATAAGGCTGCAATAAATCGTCAAGAACCTACTTCAATTCTGGTGCAACATATGAAACAGAGGGCTCACAAGATCGACCTCACAAGATCTAGAACGTTGGCAAAAATATATCATGAAACATCAAGAATCTTCAGAGAAGGAGAAGAGATTGAGAATAGGCCACATTCTATGAACACCCGAAATGATGCCCAAAGATTAGCATCTACATGGAAAACTGCTCTTGCTGTCCACCATGTTTAACCCAGAACAACGTAGAAGATATGAAGAAATCCACGGTTGTGCCACATGTAGTGTGGTCGACGCTTGGATGGGTGTATGGCTTCCTTAACGGACCACAGTGAAAAATGAAGACGTTTAACTATATAAGACTTAAAACCTCAGCAACCTGCATTTGGAGGGTACAATCTTACTACAAGGTGTGTGATATGCGCACAACCGCACAGTCATTTGAAGTGCCCAGTTCGAGTTGAAGCTCAAACTGACACTTCCAAATTACAATGTGTCAACTCTGGAGAAAAAGGGCACCCAGCAGCATACCGTAAATGTCCGAAATATATTGAAGCCAATGAAGCTTTCTTAAAGTCGCGTGAACCAAAATTGCCGACCAACAAGCCTGCTCCGCGCAGTTTTACTTCTAAATGAACAAATCCCACCATTTCATACAGCAAGGCTGCAACTTCGAAAATAGAAAATTCTCAGCCGGCACAAGAACGCATTGCCGCTGCCCAGCGCACAACTAATTTCAACAATATAGCACCAGCTTCAGTCAACGATCTGGTTCGAGACGTCCAGCCACTAATAGCTAAACTTAACAGCCCCTTGGAGAAGTTCATGTTTATGTCGCAAATGATGAACATGCTCTTCCAAAATGTGTAATACATTCACACGAAGTGCAATTCTCAATGTCATGGTTTTTAGTGCTAATGGCGTTGGCAAACAGGTCCAAGAACTGGAAATTGTATTGTATCAACACAATATAGACACACTACTGCTCAGTGAAACGCACCTAAAGCCAAATCATCGCTTGCGTTTCACTGACTACATAACATATCGTACAGACAGACTCACTGGTACCATGGGCGGCACAGCCCTCTGCATAAAAAAAATCCATTGGATACCGTTCCCTTAAAATTCAGGAACTTCAATTCATTGAAGCCACTGGAATCATAATCCCTATATCGCATCGCGAAGAACTCTTCATAGCTTCAATTTATAAATCTCCTATAAAACCAGTTACTCGACCCGACTTAAATATCCTTACATCGTTCTCCCCTCGTTTCATACTAGCGGGAGATTTCAATGCCAAGCATCTTTTCTGGAATTGTCGAGTACCTAATACCTCTGATTTGGTTCTACAGGCATATTTTCAACAAAACAACATAGAAATTTCGGCCCCTACAGAACACACACACTTCCAGGAAACACCTCAAGGCTTACGCTCAGACATTCTTGATATAGCAATTTCAAAAAATACAGCCATCTCCACAAGCATCGATACACTCTAGAACGACCTTCAGTCAGACCTCGTACCAAAAGTGTTCAAAGTCACAACCAATGTTACACTCACGCCTCCATTCAAAAATTACACTTCCGAAACAAATTGGACACAGTACTCGAAACTCCTCTCTCAGTGGGTGAACCCTAAACTCCAGGTTGAATCCACTGAAGAATTGGAGCTTTCGATACAAAATTGCCAGGCCACCATCAAGACCGCTCTACAGTATTCAACAACACACATGCAAATATACCGATTCACCCCAAACACAGATCCAACACTCCTATACTACCTTGAGTGTAAATGACACTTCAAAAAACTATACAGACGCTACGGAGCACCTGAATACAAACAGCAATACAATCGGTATACAAATGCTGTACGGAATACACTACGAGAAAAACGGAATACTGATTGGCAACTTTCACTAAATACTTGTAATGTTAACAAAACTCCCCCATGGGAGATCATCAAAAGAATCAAAATTAGTCGAGCACCCCCTGCGCCAACTGCGCTTAAGATTAATGGAAGTTGGGCTTATCATCCCCATGATAAAGCCCAACATATTGCAACAAATCTCGAAGACCGTTTCCGTCCACATGAGCTAACCACACCAGTCCATGAAGCTAATGTCAACGACGTGGTTACCACTTTTCTTGCCACTCCTACAGTGCCTATTTATCCTGATATCCACCTAAGATCCCCATCCACTCCTTAAGGAATAGCTGTGCCCCAGGCGCAGATAAAATCCGCAATTTGGCCGTCAAGAATTTGCCTCAAAAAGCCCTCATCCTTCTCCTTACAATATTTAAGTTTTGCTTTAACTTAATTATTTCCCTTCGGCATGGAAAGTGGCAAAAGTCAGAGTGCTCCCAAAAGCTGGCAAAGATCCTGCAATTCCCGGACAACCTTCGACCGATAAGTCTCTTGTCAGTCCTGGGTAAACTATTAGAACGGCTAATTTTGGCGCAACTAAAAATAGAAGTCGAGGCAAGAAATTTACTTCAAAATTATCAGTTTGGTTTCCAAAACGCACATAGCACCCCACTTCAACTGGCGAGACTTATCGTTCAGATTGTCACCGGGTTCAACGCCAAACGGAGCACAGTAGGAATATTTCTAGACATTGAGAAGGCCTTCGATACAACCTGGATCAATGGATTGATATACAAATTAATAAGTTTCAATTTGGCACCAAATTAAATCAAAATTATATCTGCTTTCCTTATAAACAGGAACATTTTTGTAACAATAAATTGACACAGATGTAACTGTAGGTCTATACTAGCGGGTGAGCCACAAGTCCTACATGGGCTCATCCGCAATCAAAAAAAATAATAATAATAATAATAATAATATATAATAATAATAATAATAATAATAATAATAATAATATTCTACGAAAACAGAAATAAAGCTCCAGTGAATATTATAAAGTGGATTGATGAAGTCAAAAAGGACTTAAAACTGGCTGGAATTACTAAAGAAGATATCCCAAACAGAGAAATATTTTGAATTAAGGTGAATAAGCGGCAAGTTGACCAAGAGGACAAACCAAAGAAAACAGCTGGAACAACTTGGACACTTAAGAGAAAACAAGCTCATAGCAAAAGAATGAAAGAAATTTGGGCTGAAAGGAAGCGCCTGTAACTACTTTGCGTAGTCATACATGGTCTCACCCGCAATAATAGAAATGGTGATAATAATAATAATAATAATAATAACAATAATAATAATAATATTATTAATAATAATAATAATATTCTACGATAATAGAAGGAAAGCTCCAGTGAATACTCTGAAGTGGTTTGATGAAGTCAAAAATAACTTAAAACTGGCTGGAATTACTAAAGATGATATCCCAAATAGAGATATATTTAGAATTAAGGTGAATAAGTGGCAAGTTGACCAAGAGGACAAACTAAAGAAAAAACCTGGAACAACTTGGACAGATGAGAGAAAACAAGCACATAACAAAAGAATGAAAGAAATTTTGGCTCAAAGGAAGCGCCTCTAAGTACTTTGCGCAGTCCTACATGGACTCACCCGCAATCAAAAAGAATGATAATAATAATAATAATAATAATAATAATAATAATAATAATAATAATAATAATAATAATAATATTCTACGAAAATAGAACTAAAGCTCCAGTGAATACTATGAAGTGGATTGATGAAGTCAAAAAGGACTTAAAACTGGCAGGAATTACTAAAGAAGATATCCTAAACAGAGATATATTTAGAATTAAGGTGAATAAGTGGCAAGTTGACCAAGAGGACAAACCGAAGAAAAAAACTGGAACAACTTGGACAGATGAGAGAAAACAAGCTCATAGCAAAAGAATGAAAGAAATTTGGGCTCAAAGGAAGCGCCTCTAAGTACTTTGCGTAGCCCTACATGGGCTCATCAGCAATCAAAAAAAGATATTAATAATAATAATAATAATAATAATAATAATAATAATAATAATAATATTCTACGAAAACAGATGTAAAGCTCCAGTGAATACTATGAAGTGGATTGATGAAGTCAAAAAGGACTTAAAACTGGCAGGAATTACTATAGACGATATCCGAAACAGAGATATATTTAGAATTAAGGTGAATAAGTGGCAAGTTCACCAAGAGGACACACCGAAGAAAGAAACTGGAACAACTTGGACAGATGAGAGAAAACAAGCTCATAGCAAAAGAATGAAAGAAATTTGGGCTCAAAGGAAGCGCCTCTAAATACTCTGCGTAGTCTTACATGGGCTCATAAGCAATAAAAAAAAATGATGATAATAATAATAATATTCTACGAAAACAGAAATAAAGCTCCATTGAATACTATAAAGTGGATTGATGAAGTCAAAAAGGACTTAAAACTGGCAGGAATTACTAAAGAAAATATCCCAAACAGAGATATATTTAGAATTAAGGTGAATAAGTGGCAAGTTGACCAAGAGGACAAAGCTAAGAAAACAACTGGAACAACTTGGGCAGATGAGAGAAAACAAGCTCATAGCAAAAGAATGAAAGAAATTTGGTCTGAAAGGAAGCGCCTCTAAGTACTTTGCGTAGTCCCACATGGTCTCATACGCAATAAAAAAAATGATGATAATAATAATAACAATAATAATAATAATAATAATATTCTACGAAAATTGAAGCAAAGCTCCAGTGAATACTATGAAGTATATTGATAAAGTCAAAAAGAACTTAAAACTGGCAGGAATTACTAAAGATGATATCCCAAATAGAGATATATTTAGAATTAAGGTGAATAAGTGGCAAGTTGCCCAAGAGGACAAACCAAAGAAAAAACCTGGAACAACTTGGACAGATGAGAGAAAACAAGCTCATAACAAAAGAATGAAAGAAATTTGGGCTCATAGGAAGCGCCTCCAAGTACTTTGCGTAGTCCTACATGGGCTCATCCGCAATCAAAAAGAATGATAATAATAATAATAATAATAGTAATAATAATAATAATAATAATATTCCTCGAAAATAGAAGCAAAGCTCCAGTGAATACTATGAAGTGGATTGATGAAGTCCGAAAGGACTTAAAACTGGCAGGAATTACTAAAGAAGATATCCCAAACAGAGATATATTTAGAAATAAGGTGAATAAGTGGCAACTTGACCAAGAGGACAAACCGAAGAAAAAAACTGCAACAACTTGGACAGATGAGAGAAAACAAGCTCATAGCAAAAGAATGAAAGAAATTTGGGCTCAAAGGAAGCGCCTCTAAGTACTTTGCGTAGTCCTACATGGGCTCATCCGCAATCAAAAAAAGATATAATAATAATAATAATAATAATAATAATAATAATATTATTATACGAAAACAGAAGTAAAGCTCCAGTGAATACTATGAAGTGGATTGATGAAGTCAAAAAGGACTTAAAACTGGCAGGAATTACTAAAGACGATATCCCAAACAGAGATATAATTAGAATTAAGGTGAATAAGTGGCAAGTTCACCAAGAGGACACATCGAAGAAAAAAACTGGAACAACTTGGACAGATGAGAGAAAACAAGCTCATAGCAACAGAATGAAAGAAATTTGGGCTCAAAGCAAGCGCCTCTAAGTACTTTGCTTAGTCCTACATGGGCTCATCCGCAATCAAAAAAAAATGATAATAATGATAATAATATTCTACGAAAATAGAAGCAAATCTCCAGTGAATACTATGAAGCGGATTCATGAAGTCAAAAAGGAATTAAACTGGCAGGAATTACTAAAGACGATATCCCAAACAGAGATATATTTAGAATTAAGGTAAATAAGTGGCAAGTTGACGAAGAGGACAAAACGAAGATAAAAACTGGAACAAAATGGACAGATGAGAGAAAACAAGCTCATAGCAGAAGAATGAAATAAATTTGGGCTCAAAGGAAGCGCCTCTAAGTACTTTGAGTAGTCCTACATGGGCTCATCCGGAATCAAAAAAAGATATTAATAATAATAATATTAATAATAAAGTATAATAATAATAATAATAATAATAATAATAATAATAATAATAATATTCTACGAAAATAGAAGTAAAGCTCCAGTGAATACTATGAAGTGGATTGATGAAGTCAAAAATGACTTAAAACTGGCAGGAATTACTAAAGAAGATATCCTAAACAGAGATATATTTAGAATTAAGGTGAATAAGTGGCAAGTTGACCAAGAGGACAAACCGAAAAAAAAAACTGGAACAACTTGGACAGAAGAGAGAAAACAAGCTCATAGCAGAAGAATGAAAGAATTTTGGGCTCAAAGGAAGCGCCTCTAAATACTCTGCGTAGTCTTACATGGGCTCATAAGCAATCAAAAAAAATGATGATAATAATAATAATAATAATAATAATAATAATAATGATAATAATAATATTCTACGAAAACAGAAATAAAGCTCCAGTGAATACTATAAAGTTGATTGATGAAGTCAAAAAGGACTTAAAACTGGCAGGAATTACTAAAGAAAATATCCCAAACAGAGATATATTTAGAATTAAGGTGAATAAGTGGCAAGTTGACCAAGAGGACAAACCAAAGAAAACAACTGGAACAACTTGGACAGATGAGAGAAAACAAGCTCATAGCAAAAGAATGAATGAAATTTGGGCTGAAATTAAGCTCGCTCTAAGTACTCTTTTGCGTAGTCCCACATGGTCTCATCCGCAATAAAAAAAATGATGCTATAATAATAATAACACTTAATAATAATAATATTCTACGAAAATAGAAGGAAAGCTCCATTGAATACTATGAATTATATTGATTAAGTCAAAAAGGACTTAAAAACTGGCAGGAATTACTAAAGATGATATCCCAAATAGAGATATATTTAGAATTAAGGTGAATAAGTGGCAAGTTGACCAAGAGGACAAACCAAAGAAAAAAACTGGAACAACTTGGACAGATGAGGGCACGCAAGTTCATAGCAATAGAATGAAAGAAATTTGGGCTCATAGGAGGAGCCTCTAAGTACTTTGCGTAGTCTCTACATGGGCTCATCCGCAATCAAAAAAATGCTGATAATACTATAATATATATAATAATAATAGTAATAATAATAATAATAGTAATAACAATAATAATAATAATAATATAACTACGAAAATAGAGTCAAAGCTCCAGTGAATACTATGAAGTGGATTGATGAAGTCAAAAGGGACTTAAAAAATGGCAGGAATTACTAAAGAACAGATCCTACACAGAGATATATTTAGAACTAAGTTGAAAAGTGGCAAGTTTGACCAAGAGGACAAACCGAATATATAAACTGGAACAAATTGGACAGATGAGGGAAAACAGGCTGATAGCAAAAGAATGAAGGAAATTGGGGCTCAAAGGAAGCGCCTCTAAGTACTTTGCGTAGACCCTACTGGTTCTCATCGGCAATAAAAAAAAATTGATGTGATGATGTTAATAATAATAATAAAATAATAATAATAATAAAATAATAATAATACTAATATTCTACGAAAATCGAAGCAGAGATCCTAGTGCAATAACTATGAAGTGGATTGATGAAGTCAAAAAAGGACTTTAAAATGCAGAATTACTAAAGAAAATATTCCCAAACAGAGATATATT
>JASPKZ010007024.1:0-24461 GCA_030220185.1 Diploptera punctata | reverse complement strand
CTGATCTATCTATCATCTACGAGATATATATCCATCTATCTAGTCTATCTATCTATCTATTCTAATTATCTATCTAGCTATATCTCTATCTATCTAGCTATTCTATCTATCTATCTATCTATCTATCTATCTTCTATCTATCTATCTATCTATCTAATCTATCTATCTATCTATCTATCTATCTATCTATCTATCTATCTATCTATCTATCTTATCTATCCTATTCTATCTATCTATCTCTGTAACGGAATCTTTCAACGCGATTTTCATCACCCACTTATACCAACATTGGATCGACTTGAAACTTTGTATACTTGTAAAGGAGACCCGTGACAATACAATAATTTTATATTTTATTTATTTCTAAAAATCGTGGCCAGAATCCTCAGAAAATCAAAAAAATGAAAACTGGTATAATAGGTTGCGGACTTATCGACGTTTTATTTAATTTCTTGTAAGAGCTCAGCCGGTTAGAGCGGTGGAACTGTAGTGGTATATAATAATTTCAGTAATCCGTAGGTCGCTGGTTCAAATCGACTCTGGGAGGACTTGTTTTGGAATGAGTATTACTTTTAGCACTACTAACAATAGTATCGGAATTTAAAGATTTTTTAACATTTTTTATTCCTATTCCGTAAAATATTAAAACTAAAAAATAAAAAATAAATAATAGTTTTAAAAAACTAAAAACACACGCTTTTAAATTTAGCAAACCGAACTAAAAAAAATGAAAAAGAATTTTAATTTCCAATACGCTTGGGATAAAATTAAAGTGGTCAATCAAAAAAATCATCTCCAACACATTTAGAATAAAACTAGAGTTATCAACAAAAGAAAATATAATTTTATCCACCAAAAGCGTGGGGTGCTTTTTTATGATTTTTACATTTGCTTCTTATAGACTTTACCTTTTAAAACCAATATCTGTTTATTATCAAACTATATTAATTGATTATAGAGGCCCCCCACTGCTTTTGATGGTAAAAATTATGTTCTCTTTGTTGATAACTCTAGTTTTATTCTAGATGTGTTGGAGATGATTTTTTGTTGACCACTTTAATTTTATCCCCAGCCGTGTTGGAAATTAAAAAATTTTTTTCATTTTTTTAGTTCGGTTTTCTAATAAAGCGTGTTGTTTTAGTTTTTTAAAAACTATTGTTTATTCCCTCACCACCTATATCAAACGTCAGGAAGCTTCGAGGCTCGAAAGGTCCCTGATCATCATCGTGCCATCATCATCATCATCCTCCGGTTTGGAACGCACACTATAAACGACCACATCTATAATTCCTTGGTAAAGCTGCAAAGCAAAGCATTGAAATGCTATGATTGTCAGTGAAAGACCTGCCACAGTGCAGAACACACTAAATAAACAAAATTGATTACCTAAATAACACAACATGGTGTTTTGGTCATAGCTTCTGACTATTGGCGCATGAGGTCCTCGAGTTCAATGACCCGCTTCCCGGAACCATCCAGTTTTTGTTGTCTCCTTAAAGGGAATTATTACTGTAGGAAATCCAAACATCCAATGTCAAATCCTGCGGGAGCTAGTAGTCTTCAGTCTGAAGGTTGTTTAGGCTCGTAAAAAACAACCTAAATTAGAACCTTTGAGGAAAATACAGGGTGCTGCATAAGTCAGTTAACCGAAAAATGCAAATATATTATTTTCTGTAGTTTACACCACCTATACAAAAAAACAACAACCGAAATTGTTCCTTTAGTTAGCAAACTACCTTGAGCAATTAGTGTTTGAAGGTCCCGTATTCAAATCCCAGTTTCAACTAATCGGATTTTTCCCTCTCGTAACCATGTGCTGTGCTTAACTGAGTTTATGCCGCAGATATAATCAGCTTTTTCTCATCCAAGTAATAAGTACAGAGGGGCCTCTTTCAAGCGAAGAGCTAACCATTTTTCTCTTCGCTGAATTTGTAGGGAAACAACAAACTCCAATTGATACTATCCCAGCCTTAGGTTTTAGGGCCGCGCGGACATAACCTCCTCCATACTTTTTAAAAAACTTCCTATCCTGAGCTAATGTTTTTTCAATCATCTCCTGTAATAATCTACCTAGCTAATACCTTAATACAGGCTTTTCCACTTTACAGCAGTTCGTCATTGATTCCTGCTTTCCAGATATTCCTATCTTCCCATTGTACCCTCTTCTCTCATACTCCTCTCTCATCATGGCATCATATATTCCCTCATACTGTTTCTTCTACTTCTCTCCCCTCTTCCTTCTGCCTGGTACCTATCCAATCCAACACCTGTTTTAGGCCACTGGTCTTCCGACAATCCGTTGTACATGTCCCATACCACTGTTATGATCTCTCGTTGTTATCCTATCGGTAACAGTTTCTTGTGCATCCATTTCTTGTCTGATATATGTATTTTCGAAATATGTTTTAGCCTGGATATTCTCATACGTCTTTCTCCGTAACCATTCCATTTTCTGTCGCCACGATTCTTTTCGTCTGCGTCCTTTCATTTATTGTCCAGCTTTTCTTTCTTGATCCATATTAGTATACTTTTTTTTTTTTTTCCTAATTTTATTGTCCTGTATAATCCTGCTTTTTTTTTTCTGTTCAAATTTTCTATTCCATAAAAATAACCATTCAGGGATCTAAAATCGCCTTCCTTGCACAATTTACTCTGCTAATAATATATTTTTACACAAGTACCAGATTTACCTATTATAGATCCAAGATATTTAAATTCTTCAACACGTTTTAATTATATTATTTATTAGTAGGTCTTCTGAATTTGTTCCGATTACCATATATTCTGTTTTGATATAGTTTATCTTCAGTCCACCTACCTCAAATGCATCGACCAACTTTGTAATTGTATATTCTATATCTTCTTTATCTTGTCCGGTATAATCTACTTCCTTAAATCATGGTTCCAGTGTTGTTCTTCCACCTCAATTAGGAAATAAAGCAGCTGCTTGGGTAATACCTGCCCCACGTGGGAATGTAAGGGTACACACAGACATAGGGCCTATTGTCTATTGCCACTTTATAGGATAATTTTTTTCAAAGTTCACGCCGCCCTCCAGGGAAGCCCGGTTCACAGTTTGAAAACCCATGCTATAGTTACATAATGTTTTTTGTCGAATGCACCAGGCTGTCTTACATTTCTGGCATTATCTCCTGACATGGCGGAATTGTAACTCTCTTTTGAGGTTGGGGCGCCTTGTTACCCCAATGACATGATGGGTGATTAATAACAAACACGAGGATAGTTCCAAAACCTAAACGTAACCTAAATTAGACGCCGTTACGCATCAACCGGCTATGCGCCACTATGATATTTTCGACAAAAACACGTTTAAAGTTTAAGTCAATCTCCACTATTTACTGTAGCGCCAAACTAACAATACTGGATATTGCAAGTTATTTTCCTTGTTTGACAGTTATGCATCAACAATCTAAGAGCGGGAATATTTGCCGCTTAGCTGCATGATGCAAAATTTAGATTAGCATTTATGAAAATCTTGTTTCATAGCCGTTTGTTGCCAAACACAGAATCTCTGATAGGACTGATGGTGTTTACATAATAAGGTTATATTTAAAGATTTGGCGCTAAAAGTGTGCGTACACTTACTTCATGAGGCAGTGCAACAGATGACATCAAAATATCATTTTTAAAAATTGCGCTTAGCTGGTTGATACATAACACAGTCAGATTCTACACCATGGGAGACCTAAAAAAATCATTGACTGCGTCCGGTTTTTGTAGCCGCGATCCTTGGGACCAGCGGCAAAGATATAAACCCGTAGAGAAGTTAGACTTATGACGACTATCTTTTGTTTTTGTTTCTCACACAAACAGTTGAATAGTTGATTTATTTAAATACAGTGGCGTTTGAAATTTAACATTAGCCAACAATGACTGGGGAAAACAAGCAATAATAACAAACAATAACAATAAAGTTTATAGAAGGTACATCATCTTTTCCCTGGCTTCCCAGTATCTGAGCACGAAATTGCTGGTTATTAGGGTTGGGCAAGTTCGGGTGTGATGAGCATCCATATCTTCCATAGTTTTACAGAGGATACATTGTTGAGTTGGTAGAAGACCGAGGCGATGAAGATGTTTACCAGGCAAACCGTTTGAATACTATAATGACAAGTTAGACTTCTGACTGTCTTTTGTTTTGGTTTCACACACAAACAGTTGAATAGTATAATGAGAAGTTAGACTTCTGACTGTCTTTTGTTTTGGTTTCACACACAAACAGTTGAATAGTATAGGCTAATGAAAAGTTAGACTTCTGACTGTCTTTGTTTTGGTTTCACACACAAACAGTTGAATAGTATATACTATCTGCATTGCGGTCTTATATTTTATTACATGAATATCCTAGCCCTAATCATGACCTAAATGTATTTATAATGTAACACATTGCACTATCGAACCTGGAGGTTCAGACAACGAGGACATAATCTGTCCATACATTCCTATCTAGACTTAATGCTTTTCAATTATTACCTATATAATTCACCTCCCTCACATCATATTATTCTTCCACCTCATTCTTGGCCCAGGCACTGAGCGAAACTCTGTTTTCCTACAAGAAATTCCATGTCCCTCTTTCATTCCCCGTTCGTACCACATGTCCTGCCCACCGCAGTCTACAAGACATAACTATTCTCATTATATGTGGTTTCCTACAAAGATCATGTAGTTCACTGTTATGTAGTCTTCTCTATTCACCCCTTTGTTCATCTCTCTTTGGGGGGAGAAAAAAAAATCCTGAGAACTTTATTATCAAATACTCGTAATGTTTTTTCCTCTCTTAAAGTAAGAGTCCATGTTTTGCATGCATCTGCCCTACATCCCAATATCAGACATCGGCACCTTACAGTCGTCTTGCAGCTTTTTCTGTGAATCCATCCATAGTAATTCTGCCCGAGGGCAGGTCTTTTACTGCAATCATAGCATTTTCATGCTATGTTTTGCAGCTTTATTAGGGAATTGTAGGTGTGGTAGCTTCCCGTTGCTTTCCACACCGGTGAAGAATGATGATAATGATGATGGCCATATGATTTCGGGAACCGTTTGGGCCTTACAGGTGAGGAAAAACCCCGATAAAAACCTCACCCAGAAAAACTGTCCCGACCGGGGATCGAACCCGGGCCCGCTGCGTGACAAGGCAGCACGCTACCTCGAGACCATGGCGTTGGATTTCTACCAGTATGAATAAGAACACTTAAATCTCGTAGACCTGTATTGGCAGGATATTTGGCATTGATGGGAAATCAAAGAAGGGCATGAAAACTTCTTGTAGAAAAACCAGAGGAAAAGGGGCCAGTAGGTAGATCAAGAATGAGGTGAGAGAATATCATTAATCATGATTTGAAGGAAGTAGATTATACAGGAGATTGGAAAACATTGGCTAAGGATGGAAATGTATGGATAGCTTATGTCCACGCGGCCATGAACCTACGGGTTCGATAGTGCCAGTGAGTTAGTTATGGTAGCTTGTTTGGCTAAAAGGTGTACAAAGGTATTTTTCTGCAAAAATGGCTCTCAAATTTTCAATTGTTAAACTTTTTGAAATTTCCAATTATCTATTTTATATAAATAAATAAATATTAATAGAATGACCTGGTATATGGATATATTCAATTTTTGTGCCATTGACTTTTAGAGCAGTTTATTTTGACTATTTAACTCATGCCCTAAATGGGAGTGAATGACCAATCACATTTCAATGATTTGTTATTTAAATAATGATTTGTGAGCAAACAGCTTAATTTTATTCGTTAAATAGTCCTAACAAATGCCACTCTTGATTTCCAAATTCTCTAGATAAATTCACTCCTCACTTCGTGAGTCGTGAATATATCGATAATTTGGAAATCACTCGTGGCGGCAGTACTTACGATAATACTAGTGTAAATAGATGTTGAATGACTTTCTTCTGTTTTCCCGATCAATACAACACTATAATAATAATAATAATAATAATAATAATAATAATAATAATAATAATAATAATAATAATAATAATAATAATAATAATAAGTTGGTAAGAGGGACTCGAAAGAGCATTAAGTTATAAGTTTATGATTTGTCTTTTATGAGTTCGTTCAGTGATCCTGTCCATATTCTGCATTGTTTGTAATGGTATCGCTCACACTTTTGGTCGCATATCTTGCATTCACACGAATCACTCGGTTGGTGGAATTTTGTATTTTTGCACATGTGTAGTTACAATTTTTCTCAATGGATGGCGCGAGGTGATTGTTTACTAAAACATCAACCAAATTTTATAGAAAGAACGACAGATGCCTCTCTGATTGTAACTTTATCTCAATAGATGGCGCGAGAGGATTTGTTTGCAAGGATGTCTCCATGTTCGCTATTGGTTACACATTTTTTTAAGAAATCGTAATGTATGCTCTAGGATACAACATTTGGATTAATTAATTTAGTATTTTAAATAAATCAGAAGGAAACGAACAAAAAGGAACCATTTAATGTGTGCCTAATTATACGATATTTTCACAACACATTAGGCCTAATTACAAAATTTATTTAATCAATTTTGAAAATTAATTGTCTGTATCACGTTGTCCTTGTGGCAGTCCTCTAATGAGGAAAGTTTTATGTAATAAAAACTAATAACCGTTATACAAGATTCCGTTTTCACTGCGGTCCATCACATGTAAATAACTGACATAACAAATTTTTATTTTATCAAATTCAAAATTGATGGAAGTTTTAATTATTGAGGCTGTTATCATTAAAAGTTTTTTGAAAAAAAAATACAAATATTCTTGGGACTTGCTTTGTTGGACACTGATAATGACCATGGCGATAAATTAGCGGACCGCAATTTTTTTTCGGAACCAAACTCGGTTATAGCAACCAATTAAAAAGTAAGGTCGAGTTCGTATAAATTTACTATAGACAGACGAAAATAATTTAGGTCATATAGAAATAATGGAAGACAACCGACTTGCAAAAAGAGCTAAAGAAGATAGACCAATGGACGGGAGAAGAACAAGAGGAAGACCAGCCAAGAGATGGATAGACAGTGGATGCATATCCAGCACGTCTTCCTTCGAGGAGTGATTTTGGAAATAAACAGGATGAAAATCCTACAAATAGTGATTTAGAAGAAGAAGAAGAAGAAGAAGAAGAGTTCGTTGACGATGAAAATCGTGCCATAATGGACGAGGGTTAAATTGAAGGAAACATTTTAAAATCTCTCTCGCTGCAGCAATTTTCGATTTTTCAGAACATTACTCTACATAGGGCCTATGACATTAACATAAAATGGTAAAGGTATTTTTCTTCTTGTAGGAAAACCAGAGGGAAAACGCCCAGTTGGTAGACTAAGAATGAGGTGGGAGAATAACATTGACCATGATTTGAGGGAAGTAGATTATACAGGGGATGATTGGAAAACATTAGCTCAGGATAGGGATGTATGAGGAGCTTATGTCCGCGCGGCCATGAACCTACAGGTTCGATGGTGCCAATTAGTTAGTTAGATAAGGTGTTTTAAAAATCAGCAGAATCCGACATTAGGAATGAGAATTTATCTGAAAGCCAACATTTAAAATTCGCTCTAGCGGCCGCTGTGTTCATTATCTCGCAAAGTGACTGCACACATACACACACACACACACACACACACACACACACATATATATATATATATATATATATAAGGTAACAGGGTAACAAGACCTCGCTGACAAAATGATAGAGATGATAGGCCATGCAGAGAGGATCATTTTTTGTGAAGGAACATATAGTCCCAAACACGTCGTTTATGAGTTATGCGCAGATGAAGGTGTTCACCCGTAAGGGTCGGAATTGAATACAAACAATTGTACACGCATCATTTGATTGAAAAGGACACGTCTTTACAATAAGTGTTCAAACACTCGACCCTGTGACTCACTGCATGTTTGATAACGTCGCAGCAACGATCATCAGCACGGCCGATCATGGTAGGATCCTTCTTGACGTCGTCCAATCACTTATTGTTTGAAATTGCTGCAACCTTTTTCGATGACTCTGTACTTAAACTGAAAATGTATAAAACTATTATTCTACCAGTTATATTATATGGATGTGAAACATGGACTCTTACTTTAACGGAGGAGAAAATATTATGGATATTTGAGAATAAAGTTCTTAGGAAAATTTTGGACCAAAGAGAGATAAACAGACAGGTGAATGGAGAAGACTACATAACAGCGGGCTATATGATCTTTATAAGAAATCAGATGTAATAAGAAAAAATAAGTATTGTGATAGGCAGGACATGTGGCATGAATGGGGAATGAAAGAGGCGCACGGAAACTTGATTGAAAACCAGAGGGAAGGTGCCCAGTACAATAAGTTGGGAGAATAGCCTACCACTAATAATGATTTGAGGCAGGTCATTGAATATACAGGAATGATTAAAAATTGTTTTCTAAGGAATAGGATAGGCGAAGAGGTTCATTAGTAGGTGTAATTTATTTTGTACAATTAAAGAATGTTTTTGTTTTATGCGCAGGTGGTGACGATGCAGAACAGTGTTGTTAGTGCAGCGATACTTCTCTGTTTGTTCCCTGAGCTTCAGGTACAGTAGCCTCGTTTGTCTTGGCTAATTCCAAAGGAAACAATCTTTATGTATATGCAGTGATTCATAATTCATATTACAGTAAAACTTGTTTAATCTGGAACGTGAATAATGCGGAAATCTGTCCAATGTGAACAAATTTATTGGTCCCGGCAAAATAATAGTAATTTTACGTGTATTTATTTTGTATAAAACGGAAACTGTCCAACGCGGAAACGGAAGGAAATTTCTACACAAATCAAGAAAAATTGTATAAAACGGAAAGACAGAGAAATAAATTAGTTCCACTTCATTGAATTCCCGTTAGGCCAAAAAAGAAAACAATAAGGAATGACTCCTGCCGCCGGTGGAATTACAGATTCTATCTGTACCTGCATTTTTATTTCGGCTTCACTACACACCTGTTATGCGAAATTCACTGGTTTCAATATTAACTTGTGGTATTTAAATCTTCAATCGATTCCCTGCGATCCATTTCTTATGCGGTTACTATCAGTAGATAGAATTGTTACGTCTTATTTAAGCATACTCGCGTATATTTTAATTTTGTCTTGTGATTAATAAAAAAACATTTAAGTTTAGGTAATTGAAATACTTCTGGAGAAATTCTAAGTTCTTAAATTCAAATCACGACAGGTGACCGTGCTGCTAGTGTTTGAATTAGACGCGGGCCAAGCCAAAACCACAACTTTCGCCCATAATCAATACTAATAAAATTCATTGTTAAAACCGTTGAGGTGGAGAGTCATCAAATAAAATAAGTTAAAATATACCTTCTTAGGTAAAATCCGTCGTCCTCAACTTATAAAATATGTATTTTTTATGCCTGTAGGCCTTTCAGAACATCCGTTCCATCTTCAGCAGGTCCTTCTTCGCTACAATATCTAGTATGATGTTTGATGCTGCTGGTCCTAATGTGGTGTTCCAGAATCTACCACCATACTAGATATTGTAGCGAAGAAGTACCTGCTGAAGATGGAACGGATGTTCTGAAAGGCCTACAGGCATAAAGAATACATATTTTATAAGTTAAGGACGACGATTCTTACCTATGAAGGTATATTTTAACTTATTTTATGTCGCACATAACGTAAACGGTTCTCCCACTATATCGACCTCGGGGACCTGAGATCAGCGCGTAGGCACACGTAACAATTATTATAAAATAAGAAATGCGCACAACGTGCAATGAAGATTGTTCTCAGTCACTGCAGAGTTTCAACAACGATTCTGATCTCATCCTGCAGTTTAACACATGATATTTCTCGCACTGTTCGCCACATCTTGCACACACGCAGTCTGATCCAGGCTCTGATTGCTGCACAGCTTGTGGTGAAATCCATGCACAGCGAGTCTGGTCACTGTGTGGCGCAATTCGTATCCTCCCCGAATCCATTCACGGTTTGTCATGGCGTCAGTAATGTAGGATTCTTCCCATATTTTGCGTTTCTTCTCGTGGAGTTCTTGCAGGAGGTCCTGTCACTGGTAGTAGGAACTTCAGCCTCAGCTCTTCTATGTAGAATGGTTCTCTGGAGAGTTCATATACAAGTCGTGAGGGTGTGTATCTGGAGAGACAGAGCACAATTTTTAGGTATGTGGCTTTTAGTTTCTCTAATTTTTCTAGGTTCGGTTTCTTTAAATGGACCCATATCATGATTGGCAAATGTATCCTTATAGTACATCCTGAGAAGGGGTTACAATTTTGTCATTGGTCATTTTGTCATCGAGGGTTGGTCCCTATCCATATTGGCTTCACGTGCAGTTGGATCATAAGTTTTGTTGTTTAGGCCACTGGGTTTCCCAGGTCATTCACCTCCAATTCTAATAGGCCCTAACGCTTAGGTTTTCTCTCTTCCCACACTTCCTACTAACGCTGTTTACTCCAAGTTGAAATTACCACTCATAAATTCTGCCGTTGTACTCTGGCTGTGTGCGTAGCGTTGTTAAGCGTTTGCCTCACAAAGAAATGCTAGCTAAACCCTTAGAATAATGGATTCTGCTAAGATTCTAAGCATTCGTGTATGTCCGTCGCTCCCATCTCTTCACAAAGGGAAGGCTTGCGGTTCCTCTTGCTTATAAATGACTAGCAATTAGTATGCAAACTTCTTTGGATCATTTTATTTGCCATTTATCATTTCATAATCTACTCTACTCGCTTTCCTGATTAAATCAAGTATACATATGACATAAGTCTGACAACTGCTTCCCTCAATAACCTTCCTGATTTGTTATGATTTTAATTGCCTGGTATTGGGGTGTGTTTATTTACTTAGTCACTCCTTGTAAAGGAGGCTGATGAATGACTGGGAGCAACATATGTTTCAAGGCTTGTTATCTCCATCTTCAGTGATTATAGATTCTAAGAAATATTATCAGTCTAATCGCTGAAGATGAGGCTAACAAGCCTTGAAACATATGTTCAACGAAAACAACCGTAAGTGGTGAGAATATAGAGACCAATAACTTAATTATTATATTTTTTGTACTTAGGGTCGGTTTCACCAACAGAGGTAACTGCATTACGCCAGTTTTCCCCATATATAATACATAGCTTAAACTAGCGTTATACAGTTACCTCTGTTGGTGAAACCGACCCTTAATGTTATCATTTTACAGGAGTAATCTGTTCCAAATTTAAATCAGAAGTTCGAATTCAAATGAGTTTGTAGGCTTATGCTTTTATTGTTGACAAAAGTGGCTTCAAGTAGTTAATTTCAACAATAGAAACCTCGAGTATTAAAATGGACCATGTTCATTGTGCCACAGTTTGATAAATATGAAATCTTCTCCTTTATACAGGTTATAAACAGTAAGCTATGCATAGAAAACATATTTTGTTTTAACAGACACTTGGTAACACTATAAAAATACAATTATAAATATAAATAGCATACTGTTGAGCTATCAGTAGTTGTGGCTCACTTGTAAATTCAGCAAAAGTGGACAGGGTCCATTTTAATACTCATGGATTCATATAGATACCATATTCTGTGCTAAAAGGACTTTATTCAAGACTTCATACAGAGCCACAGTCGAGGGATTCATTTTTTTGTTTCATGCTAAAATGCCCTTACTCCAGGGCCTTCACAATTAGAGTGATTTAATTTTCCCAAGAGGTTTCAAGGTCAAGTCACTGTATCTCCCACTACTCTCACGAAGCCCACTCTCAACTCCGCGAAGCTACGCAGACATACTCGTATATCAAAGCAACGCTGCAAGAGAATGTGACCGTCGTGTGAGGAATTTTTTTATAAGGAGTGGAAAGTTCCCAGCGGAGCAAGCGAGCGACGAAGTATTGGACACCATAACATCCTTGACAGTCTAGGGTCTTATTTTGTGCCCTCTTTGTCCTTGGCTAAATATAGGCAGGTTGTTTTAATCATTCGATGACATCGTATCAGGTTAGCTGGCATTTCCACCGGAGGGATCATTGCTCGGGGTGTTGAATTTGTCTGTCTATGTATCTATAGGGCGCATCTGATTAGATTCAGAAATGCGTCGTCTTGAATGTTGGAGCTGCATCCGCGGAGAATATCGGACCACTCATATGCCCTTGAAATCTGCGGCGAAAATAAAATCAATATAGCTGAATTAGAGGAAGGGTCTTTTAGCAATAACCAATTGATTTTCAGTGTGAAAGCGATATTAAGTACATAAGATCGCCAGTTGGTGAGGTTATCCCGGAGTTGGAGGTCCGATACACACATGATGACTCTCAGAACAGCTACACTGAAGCCAGTGACGCAAAATCTACAGCTAATTATCTAAAAAATGATGAAATATTGAAGAAAACAAAATAACCTTTGGTAGAAAACTGATAAGAGGAGTAGCCAAAGAAATCATATCAAAAGTAAATAGAAATAACAATAATAGAGACGATACCATAAAATTGACAACTATTTATTCAATAATGAAAACAAAAGAACCTTTGGTAGAAAATCTGATAAGAGGAGTAGCCAAAGAAATCATATCAAAAGTAAATAGAAATAACAATATAGAGACGATATTTACCATAAAATTGACAACTATTTATTCAATAATGCTATTCCATCGCAACAACGAAATGATCAAATTCCGCCAATATTAGAAAACAAAGTTCCAACACAATCAAATTTAAACATAGAACAAGAAAATTCTGAAGTAAAACTGGCTCCAATGGCTGCTGATAAACCAGGTACAATAAATCCTGTAGGAGGAGGGACTAATGCAAAACTAGGAACAATAAATCCTGTAGGAGGAGGGACTAATCCAAAGCCAGGAACAATGAATCCTGTTATGACTCAGGGAGGAGGGACTAATGGAAAACCAGGAACAACGAATCCTGTTATGAATCAAGGAGCAGTGAGTAATGTAAAACCAGCTGGTAAACCACAACAAACTAATTTGATTCAGAAACAAGTTATTCCATCAGGGAAACAGGTTGAGCCCATGACCGCCAAATCAAAACCTGCGATTCCTGCGAAAAGTAAATAACCTGTCGTGAAAGATAAATCAGCTGTGAAAGCAAATGAAACGAGCAAATCGCCTGATCAAGGGACAGAGATTGGCCAAAAATCAACAGTCAAACAAAACAAAGCTCCACATTCAAAAAAACGTCTAGCAGTTATGTGGATGAAGCCCCTATAATTGAATCCGAAACTTCTGAGTTGAAAGAAGGAAGCAACAATGTGCACAGGAGAGAGTCTTCAATGTTTGCCAACTCAACATCATCTTGTGTCAAAGATAAAATAAACCAGGAGCTGAAGACAACGCCGTCAGAATACAGTGACTCGAGCCAAATGGGACCCGCAGTGTCTGGTAACCTAGCAGAAATGATCGTGAAGGAAACACTGAAAACAAGTGAAGTCCGATAGGCGGTTGAACCGCTACTTGGGAGATGCACTTCCTAAAGAAGACATCGATTTGAGTCAGAGCTTCGGATCATCTGACGACACGTACAGATTGGAAGAGGAAGATTTTCAAACACGTTCTCTCAGAACTCTTAAAGAGATCGGGAAGATTTTTGAACGTTTTATATCTGAAGAAAAAAAGAAAAAGAACTGTCAAATGCTTCCTTCAGAACTGAGTGAATTTCTTACTTGGCTCGTGTCACCCGACGAGCAGATCAAAGAACAGAACTCGTACAGCTTCCAAGACAACTCTCTCTTCAAAAAGTTAACGAAAAATACTCCAGATTCCGAAATAACAACATCATAAATGTAATAATGACAAGAATCGAGAATGTTCTAAAAACAGAAATTGCAAGAAAAAATGGCAACATTTTTGGTAGACACGAAATAAAATTTCAGATCAACTTGGCAAAGAAAGTTCTCGCAGAGTACAACCATCTGTCGGATGAAGACAAAATTAAATCGCAGACTATGCGCGATAAACTCGAAGGGGATATTAATGATTATGAAAATATGAAATTTGTGGAGGACGGGAAACAAACTTTCCCAAGTAAAAAGCATTTTGGAACGAGGAAGTACAAGCAGCACCAGCAGAGTACACAAACCTTTGAGAGAAACAGGTACCGTGCAACCGAGGCTCCGAGGTACGAATTGCCAACACGTCGGGAAGATTCTACTTCCAAAACTGACGGAGATACTTCTTGGTACAGGCGCACTCCTCATCGCGAAGAGAAAGAACTTGGTTCAAAACCGACGGCAGACGATTACGAGGAAGGTCCGGACTATGGCGACGGATACGATTACAGATACAAAACAAAAGTGAAACAAGAGAAGAACCAGTATGCGCACAGCACTGAGAAACCAGACGTGGTGGAGGAAAAACAACTCACCACCGAGCGAAGAAAACGTTGCAGACGATAAAAAATAAAGATAATCCAGCACCAACTCAAGAAATTGGGTCTTGAGACGACCAGTGCGCAGAACGAGAGGCTCCCTGCAGTTTTCGAAGACGAATATGATTGATTTTCAAATAAAATGTTATAATTTAAATTTATTTTCAAAAAAATTCCGTGTTACTCTTTAACCTTTAATGTATTTAATTGTTTCACGAAATAGAATTTGTCAATAAAACTAAATTAATTAAGTATTCTCATGTGTTTGAAATATTCTAAAATTCTGGGCAAAAAAGGTGACATTCATGTGTTTGGTACAATATTTTGCAAATTCATGAAATGTTAAGTGGGCGGATGGGAAGTGGGTAAAAGAAACAGGTTTTTATCAAATATTACTATTATCAAAATATTGGAAAGGTCATGTAGAAATAATGGAAGACAACCGACTTGCAAAAAGAGCTAAAGTAGATAGACCGATAGACGGGAGAAAAACAAGAGGAAGACCAGCCAAGAGATGGACAGACAGTGGATGCACATCCAATACGTCTTCCTCCGATAAGTGATTTGGGAAATAAACAGGATGAAAATCCTACAAAGTTCGAATATAATAATAGCAAAGTAAAGTAGTCCCACTATAGGCCTCAGGAGGCCCTTGGTGTAGTAGGAGGTTAAGGCTCCCACTTTTTCTAGACAAACGGCACTTCAAGTCAGCCGGGTTGTCAGCCCTGCGTGATGGCCGCCTTTACCCCAGAATAAGAGTCTGGTACTCATTTCCGTTAGAGGCTGAGTCGACCCCAGGGCCATAGTGGCGTCAGAAGGTTTGGGTCAGTTTAAAAATCCTGACCCCACCGGGACTTGAACCCTCGACCTTCCGACTTATAGCGCAGTGCCTTAACCACTACGCTACGGCGTGCCCCAATATAATAATAATAATAATAATAATAATAATAATAATAATAATAATAATAATAATAATAATAATAATAATAATTTTTTGTTTTGTTTTGTAAGCCTATGTTTTCCCTTTACAGAGATTTAGGCGCTCTCCCCCTACAGGGAAGAATTTGAACCATATTACTTTAGTTACACTTGTTTTCGTATAGATGTCATTTTGAGTGGTACGTGGTCAGCGTTCCGCCTCATACTGACATCTAGGAAACCAAGGTAGTACTAGGACGGGAAAATTCGGTAAATTTAGCTTAGAGGCCTTTTCATTCAGACTTAAGGATTTTTTACGAGCCTGAAAATCTTCAGACTCGGGACCCACGGCTTAAAGTCCCTCTCGGAGGACTTGCTCCTTGGATTTTTCCGCCCTAAAAAATCCATCGACCCCGGCCGGGTTTGAACCCGCGACCCATGGGACCAGAGGCAAGGAGCATAACCACTAGTCCACCGCGGCCGACTATAATAATAATAATAATAATAATAATAATAATAATAATAATAATAATAATAATAATAATAATAATAATAATAATAATAATAATAATAATAATAATAATAATAATAATAATAATAATAATAATAATAATAATAATAATAATAATAATAATAATAATCCATCTATAGTTATTCTGCTCGAAGGCAGGTCCTTCACTGCAATCATAGCATTTTCATGCTATGCTTGCAGCTTTACTAGGGAATTGTAGGTGTGGTAGCTTCCCGTTGCTTTCCACACCAGTGAAGGATGATGATGATAAGGTGTGATGATGATGGCCATATGATTTCGGGGACCGTTTGGGCCTTAAAGTTTTCCTGACATTTGTCTTACAGGTGAGGAAAAACCCCGATAAAAACCTCATCCAGAAAAACTGCCCCCGACCGGGGATCGAACCCGGGCCCGCTGCGTATCAAGGCAGCACGCTACCTCGAGACCACAGCGGTGGACAATAATAATAATAGTAATAATAATAATAATAATAATAATAATAGTAATAATGGTACTAATAATAACTAACCCACTGGCACTATCGAAGCCGTAGGTTCATGGCCGCGCGGACATATCCTCTCCATATATCCCTATGCCGAACGAATGTTTTCCAATCATCCCGTGTACAATCTACTTCCCGCAAATCATAGTTAATGTTATTCTCCCACCTCATTCTTCGACTACCAACTGGGCGTTTTCCCAATGGTTTTCCTACAAGAAGCTTCCATGCACGTCTTATATTCCCCATTCGTGCCACATGTCCAACCCATCGCAGTCTACGCTTATTTTCGGTGTCTACTGGATAGGGTCGGTCATAATCTGTAATTTTTTAAATACATTTTCTTGTGAACAACCTCAATGGCTTCATTTTTTTGAAAATTCTTGGTCCCACGTGATTCCACATTATACAAGTTTTACTGTATATTTTTATTTCTTTTTAGGTTACACTTATTTTCGGTGTCGGTCATAATCTGTATTTTTTTAAATAAATTTTCTTGTGAACAACCTCAATGGCTTCATTTTTTTGAAAATTCTTGGTCCAACGTGATTCCGCATTATACAAGTTTTACTGTATATATTTATTTCTTTTTAGGTTACACTTATTTTCAGTGTCTACTGGATAGGGTTGGTCATAATCTGTAATTTTTAAAATAAATTTTCTTGTGAACAACCTCAATGGCTTCATTTTTTGAAAATTCTTGGTCCCACATGATTCCGCATTATACAAGTTTTACTGTATATATTTATTTCTTTTTAGGTTACAACTTATTTTCGGTGTCTACTGGATAGGGTCGGTCATAATCTGAATTTTTTAAAATAAATTTTCTTGTGAACAACCTCAATGGCTTCATTTTTTTGAAAATTCTTGGTCCCACGTGATTCCGCATTATACAAGTTTTACTGTATATATTTATTTCTTTTTAGGTTACACTTATTTTCGGTGTCTACTGGATAGGGTCGGTCATAATCTGAATTTTTTAAAATAAATTTTCTTGTGAACAACCTAAATGGCTTCATTTTTAGAAAATTCTTGGTCCCACGTGATTCCGCATTATACAAGTTTAATGTATATATATATTTCTTTTTAGGTTACACTTATAATTCGGTGTCTACTGGATAGTGTCGGTCATAATGTGTAATTTTTGAAATTAATTTTCTTGTGAACAAACTCAATGGCTCCATTTTTTATAATTTCTAGGTCCCACGTGATTCCGCATTATACAAGTTTCACTGTATATATTTATTTCTTTTTAGGTTGCAACTTATTTTCGGTGTCTACTGGATAGGGTCGGTCATAATCTGAATTTTTAAAATAAATTTTCTTGTGAACAACCTCAATGGCTTCATTTTTTTGAAATTCTTGGTCCCACGTGATTCCGCATTATACAAGTTTTACTCTATATATTTATTTCTTTTTAGGTTACACTTATTTTCAGTGTCTACTGGATAGGGTCGGTCATAATCTGAATTTTTTTAAATAAATTTTCTTGTGAACAACCTCAATGGCTTCATTTTTTTGAAAATTCTTGGTCCAACGTGATTCCGCATTATACAAGTTTTACTGTATATATTTATTTCTTTTTAGGTTACACTTATTTTCGGTGTCTACTGGATAGGGTTGGTCATAATCTGTAATTTTTAAAATAAATTTTCTTGTGAACAACCTCAATGGCTTCATTTTTTTGAAAATTCTTGGTCCCACATGATTCCGCATTATACAAGTTTTACTGTATATATTTATTTCTTTTTAGGTTACAACTTATTTTCGGTGTCTACTGGATAGGGTCGGTCATAATCTGAATTTTTTAAATAAATTTTCTTGTGAACAACCTCAATGGCTTCATTTTTTTGAAAATTCTTGGTCCCACGTGATTCCGCATTATACAAGTTTTACTCTATATATTTATTTCTTTTTAGGTTACACTTATTTTCGGTGTCTACTGGATAGGGTCGGTCATAAACTGAATTTTTTAAAAATAAATTTTCTTGTGAACAACCTAAATGGCTTCATTTTTAGAAAATTCTTGGTCCCACGTGATTCCGCATTATACAAGTTTAACTGTATATATATATTTCTTTTTAGGTTACACTTATAATTCGGTGTCTACTGGATAGGGTCGGTCATAATCTGTAATTTTTGAAATTAATTTTCTTGTGAACAAACTCAATGGCTCCATTTTTTATAATTTCTAGGTCCCACGTGATTCCGCATTATACAAGTTTCACTGTATATATTTATTTCTTTTTAGGTTGCAACTTATTTTCGGTGTCTACTGGATAGGGTCGGTCATAATCTGTAATTTTTAAAATAAAGTTTCTTGTGAACAACATCAATGGCTTCATTTTTTTATAATTTCTAGGTCCCACGTGATTCCGCATTATACAAGTTTCACTGTATATATTTATTTCTTTTTAGGTTGCAACTTATTTTCGGTGTCTACTGGATAGGGTCGGTCATAATCTGTAATTTTTAAAATAAAGTTTCTTGTGAACAACCTCAATGGCTTCATTTTTTTTTAATTTCTTGGTCCCACGTGTATCCGCATTATACAAGTTTTGCTTTATATATTTATAACTTGTCCCTGTAATATATGTGTAATTATTATAATATTCATAAAGGTTCCGTTTGGCCATAAGATTCTACAAAAGTTTTATAATCTTAGCAAAAAAAATTATTGAAGACCAAGAAAAATCATCTCCATTTCAATGCGGATTTTCGGTGTCTACTGGATAGGGTCGGCCATAATCTGTAATTTTTAAAATAAAGTTTCTTGTGAACAACATCAATGGCTTCATTTTTTTAAATTTCTTGGACCCACGTGATTCCGCATTATACAATTTTTACTTTATATATTTATTTCTTTTTAGGTTACACCTAATTTTCGGTGTCTACTGGATAGGGTCGGTCATAATCTGTAACTTTATAAATAAATTTTATTGTGAATAATCACAATGGCTTCATTTTTTTAAAGTTCTTGGTACAAAGTGATTCCGCATTATACAAGTTTTACTGTATATTTTATTCTTTTTTTATGTTTACAACTTTTTTTCGATATCTACTACTGGATAGGGTCAGTCATAATCTGTAATTTTTTAAATAAATTTTCTTGTGAACAACCTCAATGGCTTCATTTTTTTGAAAATTCTTTGTCCCACGTGATTCCGCATTATACAAGTTTTACTGTATATATTTATTTCTTTTTAGGTTACAACTTATTTTCGGTGTCTACTGGATAGGGTCGGTCATAATCTGTAATTTTTAAAATAGTTTTGCTTGTGAAACAACCTCAATGGCTGCATTTTTTTGAAAATTCTTGGTCCACGTGTTTCCGCATTATACAAGTTTTAATATATATATTTATTTCTTTTTAGGTTACAACTTATTTTGGTGTCTTCAGGATATGGGTCGGTCATAATCTGTAATTTTTAAAATAAAGTTTCTTGTGAACAACCATCAATGGCTTCATTTTTTTAAAAAATTTTGGTCCGAAGTCGTGATTTCTGCATTATACAAGTTTTACTGTATATATTTATTTCGTTTTAGGTTACAAAACTTAATTTCGGTTGTCTACGGGATAGGCGTCGTTCATAATCTGTAATTTTTGAAATAAAATTTCATGTGAACAACCACAATGACTTCCATTTTTTAATTTCTTGTCCCACGTTATTCCAGCATTATAACAAGTTTTACTGTATATATTTATTTCTTTTTAGTTACCACTTATTTTCGGTGTCTACTGGATAGGGTCGGTCATAATCTGTAATTTTTTACATAATTTTTCTTGTGAACAACCTCAATGCTTCATTTTTTAGAAATTTCTTAGTCCCACGTGATTCCGCATTATACAAGTTTTACTGTTTATATTTATTTCTTTTTAGGGTAGCACCTTATTTTCGGTGTCTACTGGATAGGGTATGTCATAATCTGTATTTTTTTAAATGAATTTTCTTGTGAACAACCTCAATGGCTTCATTTTTTGAAAATTCTTGGTCCCACGTGACTCCGCATTATACAAGTTTTACTGTATATATTTATTTCTTTTTAGGTTACAACTTATTTTCGGTGTCTACTGGATAGGGTCGGTCATAATGTGTAATATTTGAAATTAATTTACTTGTGAACAACCTCAAAGGCACCATTTTTTTTAAATTTCTAGGTCCCACGTGATTCCGCATTATACAAGTTTTACTGTATATATTTATTTGTTTTTAGGTTTCAACTTATTTTCGGTGATGCTGGATAGGGTCGGTCATAATCTGTAAATTTTTAAATAAATTTTTTTGTGAACAATCTCAATGGCTTCATTTTTTCGAAAGTTCTTGGTCCCATGTATTCCGCATTATACAAGTTTTACTGTATATAATTTATTTCTTTTTAGGTTACAACTAATTTTCCGTGTCTACTGGATAGAATCGCTCAAAATCTGTATTTTTTAAATAAATTTTCTTGTGAACAACCTCAATGGCTTCATTTTTTTAAAATTCTTGGTGCCACGAGATTCCGCATTATACAAGTTTTACTGTATATATTTCTTTCTTTTTAGGTATACAACTTATTTTCGGTGTCTACTGGATAGGGTCGGTCGTAATCTGTAATTTTTATAATAAAGTTTCTTGTGAACAACCTAATGGCTTTATTTTTTGAAATTTTTGGTCCCACATGATTCTTGCATTATACAAGTTTTTACTATATATATTTATTTCTTTTTAGGTTCCTACTTATTTTCGGTGTTCTACTGGATAGGGTCAGTCATAATCTGTAATTTTTGTAATAAATTTTCTTGTGAACAACTCAGTGGCTTCATTTTTTGAAAATTCCTGGCCACTGTGATTCCGCATTATACAAGTTTTACTGTATATTTATTTTCTTTTTATGTTACAACTTATTTTCGGTGTCTATGGATAGGGTCGGTCATAATGTGTAATATTTGAAATTAATTTTCTTGGTGAACAACCCAATGGCTTCATTTTTTTAAAATTCTTGGTCCCACGATGATTTCTGCATTATACAAGTTTACTGTATATATTTTTTCTTTTTAGGTTACTACTTATTTTTCGGTGTCCTACTGGATAGGATCGGCGCTAATCTGTAATTTTTTGAAATTATATTTTCTTGTGAATAACGTGAATGGCTTCATTTTTTGATAATTCTTGGTCCACGTGATTCCGCGCATTATACAATTTTTACTGTATATTTTATTTCTTTTTATGTTACTAACTTATTTTCGGTTTGTCCTAGTGGATAGGGTCGGTCATAATTTGTATTATTTAAATAAATTTTCTGTGAACAACCTCAATGGCTCATTATTTTTTAAAATTTTTGGTCCCACGTGATTCGGCATTATACAAGTTTACTGTTATATTTTTTTTTTTTTAGGTTTACTTCTTATTTTCGGTGTCTACTGGATAGGATCGGTGATAATCTGTATTCTTTGAAATATATTTTCATCTGAATAACGTCAATTGCTTCATTTTTTTGAATAACTACTTGGTCCCAACGTGATTCCGCATTATCACAAGTTTTACTGTATATATTCTTTCTTTGTAGGTTACTGCTTATTTGCTGTGTTGTCTGTGGATAGGATCGTGATTAATCTGTAATCTTTGAAATATAGTTCTTCTGAATAAACGTGAATGGCTTCATTTTTTTAAAATTGTTTGTTTCCACGTGATTCCGATTATCCAGTTTTACTGGTATATTTATTTCTTTTAGGTTCCAGTTATTTTCGGTGTCCACTGGATAGTGTCGGTCATAATCTGTAATTTTTTTAAATAAATTTTTTGTGAACAACCTCAATGGCTTATTTTTTGAAAATTCTTGTCCCACGTGATTCCGCATTTTTACAGTTTTACTGTGTATATTTATTTCTTTTTAGGTTACTTAACTTATTTTGTTTGTGTCTAGTGGATAGGATCGGTGATAATCTGTAATTCTTTTAGATAATATTCTTTCTTGTGAATAACGTCGATGGCTTCATTTTTTTGAAATTCTGTGTTTCCACGTGATTCCGCATTATACAAGTTCTACTGTATATATTCTTTCTTTTTAGGTTACAACTTATTTTCGGTGTTACTGGATAGGGTCGGTCATAATCTGTAATTTGGAAACACATTTTCTTTTGAACAACATCATAAGCTTCATTCTTTTGAAATTTCTTGGTCCCACGTTATTCTGCATTATACAAGTTTTACTGTATATATTTATTTCTTTTTAGGTTACAACTTATTTTCGGCCTCTAGTGGATAGGGTCGGTCATTAACTGTATATTTGAATATATTTTTTTATGAACAAACCCAATGGCTTCATTTTTTGAAAATCTTGGTCCCACGTGTTTTTTGCATTATACAAGTTGTACTGTATATATTATTTCTTTTAGTGTTACAGCTTATTTTCGGTGTCTACTGGATAGGATCGGTGATAATCGTAATCTTTGAAATATATTTTTCTTGTGAATAACGTCATTGGCTTCATTTTTTGATAATTCTTGGCCCACGTGATTCCGGCATTTATACAAGTTTACTTATATATTTATTTCTTTTAGGTTACGACATATTTTCGGTTGTCTACTGGATAGGGTCGGTCGATAATTTGTAATATTTAATAAATTTTCTTGTGAACAACCTCAATCGCTTTCATTTTTTAAAAATCTTGATCCCACGTGATTTTTGCATTATACAAGTTTTACTGTATATATTTTTTCTTTTTAGGTTACTGCTTATTCGGTGTCCACTGGATAGGTCGGTGATAATCTGTATTTTTTAAATATATTTTCTTGTGAATAACGTCATTGGCTTCCGTTTTTTGATAATTCTTTTTCCACTGATCGATTAACAAGTTTTCGTATTATTTATTCTTTTTGGTTACTACTTATTTCGGTGCTACTGGATAGGTCGGGATAATTTGTAATTTTTACTTAAATTTTCTTGGAACAACCCAATGGGTTCATTTTTTGAAATCTTGATCCCACGTGATTTTGATTATCAAGTTTCACTGTATATATCTTTTTTTTTTCGGTTACACTATTTTCGGTGTCTACGGATAGAACGGTGATAATTGTAATTTTTTACATAAATTTCTTGTGAAACCCATTGGCTTCATTTTTTAAAATTCTTTTTCCCCGTGATTCCGCATTATACATTTTTACGTAATGTTTATTCTTTTTTAGTTTACTTAACTGCGTATTTGCCGGTGTTGCTGGATAGGATCGGTTGTAATCTGTCATCTTTGAAATAGAATTTATTCTGAAGAAACGTAAATGGCTTCATTTTTGAAAATTCCTTGTTCCACGTGTCCGCATAACAAGTTGCTAGTGTATCATTGATTCTCTTTTTAGGTTACAAGTTATTTTCGGTTGTCCCACTGGATTAGGTCGGTCATGATCTGTAATTTTTAAAGAAAACTGTTCTGGTGAACCCAAACTCAATGGGCTTTATTTTTGAAAAATTCATGGTCCCCGTGATTCCGCATTATACAAGTTTTTACTGTATATATTTAGTTCTTCTAGTTACAACTTCTTTCGGTTTTGGATACTGGATAGGGTCGGTCAAAATCTGAATTTTTTAATAAAATTTTCTGGGGAAACCAAACTAAATGGCTTCATTTTTTCTGAAACTTCCTAGTCCCACGTGATCCGCATTAACAAGCGAATTATATATGTAGTTCTTTTAGGGTAAAACTTATTTGGTTGTCCTACTGGATAGGGTCGTTCATAATCTGTAATTTTGGGAACACATTTTCTTTTTTTGAACAACATTCATAGCTCATTTTTTTTAAAATTCTTGGTCCACGTTATTCTGCATTATACAGTTTTACTGTATATATTTATTTCTTTTAGGTAACTTATTTTCGGCCTCGAGGTTGGATAGGGTCTGTCATTAACTAAATATTAAATAAATTTTTTTGGAACAATGGCTTAATGGCTTAATTTTTTGAAAAATCTTGGTCCCACGTGTGTTTTGCATATGCAAGTTTACTGTATATATTTATTTCTTTTTAGGTTACTGCTTATTTTCCGTGTCTACTGATAGGATCGGTGATATCTGTATCGCTTTTGAAATATATATTTCTTCTGAATAACATCATGGATTCTTTTTGAAATTCTTGTTCCCATGTGATTCCGCATTATACAAGTTCGACTTATATATTTATTTCTTTT
>JASPKZ010007023.1:0-27590 GCA_030220185.1 Diploptera punctata | reverse complement strand
AAATTGAAATAAAAAAAATGTGGGTGATGGAGAAATTCAGAATACATATTTGAAACCACGATAAAACTGCATTAAGTACAACTATTGGTACTCATGAGACAAAATCTTATTGACCAGTTTTATTGTACCTAGGTATTTTAATTAAGCCAATTCTTCAAAATTTCCCACACTTGTCATTAACTGTCCATTTCCATTATATAGTGTATTTCTATGCGTGAACATATTATATTGACTTTTATTGATATTTACTTCTAGTCCCATTTCTTCGTGTTACTCAATAGAGTGTGCTTGTTGACCCTTAGTAAAAGAACTTCCTTACAAATTGAAGTTCTTCTGCATCTGAGGTTTGTAACTAAAATATTTTCTGTAGTTCAAGATCTAAGTGAAATATAACATTAACTTCTGTAAGCTTACTTCCATGTAGTTAAAAAAAAGGATAAATATAATGGTGCAGAGGTGGTATGAATGACAAAACAAGCGAACAGCTTTTGTGAGCTGCTGACAGTAAACAGCGAAGTTTCCGATATATGCATGAGAAAATACAGTTAACCGGCGTATCTATGTTTACTTTAGTTTAATATTTTGCTCCTGGGTAAGATACCATTAATATTTTTATGGCGCTACAAACGAGTTGTTGGTTTGACGTTCGTGTTTATGAATCATTGAGAGCGTATATTTATGGAATAGGCATAATAAAAACTCAACTAGAAATACATATTGTGTCGACAGCTATAATCAACAACAAAAAATCTCTATTAAAAATAACTCTTTTAGCGTGTACATGCTTTGACCCTTTCTACTACAAAAACGTTGCCCATTTTCAATGGTGTTGGGATTTTTTTTCATTTTAATTTAAATTAGTGCCAACTCCTTTCAAAAAACGTTAAACTGAAAATATATAAAAATGTTTTCTCCCAGTCATATTATGTGCAAAACATGGACTGTTATTTTAAGGGAGTAAAGGAGATTACGAGTATTTGAGAATGATGTTCTTAGGGAGATGTTCTGACCAAAGAGAGATGAACGGGCAGGCGAATGGAGAAGACTTCATAACAGTGTGCTGCATAGTCTTTATAGGAAGCCAGATATAATAAGAGCAGTTAAGTCTCTAGACTGAGATGGGTTACATTTGACACGAATGGGAATGAAAGAGGTGCATGGAAGCTTCTTCTAGAAAAATATGAGAGAAAACGCCCTGTTGGTAGACCAAGAATGAGGTGGGAGAATAACATTAAGCATGATTTGAGGGAGTAGATTATACAGGGAATGATTGAAAAACATTAGTTCAAGGTAGGGATGTGTGGAGAGCTTATGTCCGCGCGGTCATGAACCTATGATTTCGATAGAGCCAGTTAGTTAGTAGAAATGTAACGAAATAACACTTAATTTCAGATAACAGGTTTACTTATATTTTTCTAACATATTATATAGCTACTATAACCACATCTATTGGTGCATTTACTAAGGCACTCCAGTCGGCCGCGGAGATATAATGCATATGTTCGTTGCTTCTAGTCACTCTGTTTTCAAACTCGGCTGTTCGGCTGTGATCGATGGATTTTTAAAGATGGAAAATCCAAGAGACATGTCCTCCGGGAGGGGCTTTAAGACATGGGTCCCGAGTTTAAAGATTTTTCAGGCTCTTAAAAGAACCACAGGTCTGAAAAAGACCTCTATGCAAAATTTACCGAATGTCTCCATCCTAGTATACTTAAGTTTCCTAGACGTCACCATAAGGCTGAATGCTGAACTCGGGCCACTCTACGACATATATTCGAAAACAAATATAACTATAGTGCAGCCTCCCAGTCTACGGCTCTGAAGTTTTGACGACAGTGTTGGCGATATGGATATTCAGTGGGAGGGGCCGCTTTATGTACCACGCGGAATATTAAATCATAGCACTTTCTGTTTATCTAGAACGTACATATTATAAATAAATGCTCATTTTATTACGCGAAATTGAAAATGAAACAAAAATATGAGATTTCTAATTTATTGCTACGAACACACTATTCTCGAAAATATTCACAATTCTAGTAAATTCACGAACAAACAATTCCATACATCACTTCAAAACTATGTTAAATGCATAAAGAACATAAGTTTGATTAAAAAAAACCCTTCATCTATCACTAAAATAAAAATCTTACCTTTATCGTTGTTAATCAAGAGGAAAGACGCCACAATCTTCGTATATATCATTTTATGCCTCATCACAGCCGATAAATAAATTCCTGGCTTTTGCTAGTATAAGATCCGATTTTCTTTTTTGATTCAGATGAGCCACTCGCCATATTAAAACAATAATGAACTGAAGCTGTATTGTTAACAGTTAATCACAAGAGCGAAACAGCAAACAAACACACTCTGTACTGCAACAAAGAGCAACTGAAGCCACGTTGTTAGCAGAAATACAGCCGACAACATCGCAGCAATCTCAAAACATACTAGCGGCGTCAAGAGCAGTGATTGGTTGTAGCAGACGCTCACCCACACTCAACTATTTTCTTATTGGCAGTAGTGGACGAGTTTCTCCCCTTGCCCCTCGTGCAACCTAAACTTCAGAGCCAAAGATAGAGTGGCTAGAGTGTAAAATAGTATGGTTGAATTTCTCCCCTGTATGGGGAGGACGCCTAAGTCTCACTGAGGGACACAAGGACATACAACAACAACTACTACTACTACTACTACTACTACTACTACTACTACTACTACTACTAAGACTCTCCATTGGTTCTTATTCTCAATTAACTGAACGTAGTGAATTATCTGGTACCCAGTTTCCTAATTTTCGTTGGGATATTATCCTCCCACCTAAGCCGTTTCAGTAGGAACATGGGTTGAGCGCGCGACTGTACGACTGGGATCTCAAATTCGAATCTTTGAATTCTGCCAGTTCCGGAGGGTATTGTTGATGGCCCACATAGGAATTTGTCTGTTTTTCTCTCAAAGTTCTCCCGTTTCCCGAATTTTATCCCAACAACACTCTCGATCATGTCATTTCATTTCTATTCATACATTTCAAATCACCAATCCATGGCGATGAACAGGGCAAGCGGCACGAATTGAGAATGAAAGAGGGAGATGGCTACTCCTTATAGGAAAATCAGAGGGAAAGCGCCCAGTACGTAAACAAATAATGAGATGGGAGAATAACATTAACCATGATCTGAGGGAATTAAATTATACATGGGATGATTGGAAAACATTAGCTCAGGATAGGGATGTATGGAGAGCCTACGTTCGCGCGGCCATGAACCTACAGGTTCGATAGTCCCAGTGAATTAGTTAGAAATGAGTTCCGGTTTTAATATTCTAACATGGTAACTTATTTAGTTTCATTGAATTACACATCTTTCCTTTGTGAATGCTTGAGATAAAATCCACTATTGAGTGATATGTAGTCTTTTATAGTGTTCCGGGTTCTACATACATCAAGCATTCACATCCATGAATCTACATACCGCCATTTATTTGGGCATACCTCTACAACACTCCCTTTGTCCTACCTGGATAAACAGGCTCGGAATCATGAGGAATTAAATGAGAGTGCCCCATTAGATCATATTTTAAAACACCTATGGATCTCTAAAACAGACTATTTTTACCTGCCTTGATATGAGATGAAACGTGATATGAAATGAATGAAGAGAGATTAAATTACATATTGGGGAAAGGAAGAGAAGCGGAGAACGTAGCATCTCGTTGGTGGGATGAAATTAGAGAAACGGGAGAACCCCGAGAAAACCCCGAAAAATCTCGATGTAGCTATTGCTGATTTACTTTAGGACCGATAATACGACTGCCTCATGGGCTAGTGGTCGGCGTTTCTGACTATAGTTCATGAGATTCCAAGTTCGATTCCCGGTCAAAAAATTCTTTAAGGTAAGACGGTAGGTCAAAATTTAAAAAAAAAAAAATTCATAATTAGATAGTCTGTTCATTTCTGAACATTTATGTATATTATTTTTTACTGAACGACAATTATAAGTGGGTATGGGAAAAAGGGACTGAAAATCGCAAGAATGTGTGGAGAAAAATTAGGAGGGGGTACTTAGATATAAACCGACAAAAATTGGCATGCTACGAGTTACTGGTAAACCCAGAAAATTGGATAAACCTGGGTAGATTTCTGGACAAAATGCGGAAAATAAGAACAACACTTATTCAGGAATAAATAAATGTTAGCAAATTGCAATGTCATTAATTCTTAATAATTCTACATAACTAAGTTAATCTATAATGTAATTGTATTGATATCTAATTGTATTATTATTGTGTGTGATTGTTTTTTTTAACATCAACGTATTGTAACGGACTGTCAACAGTACGTACGGCTTACTGCCCGTGCGATCCATATTTGTAAATAACATTGTATGTATCTTACTTTTAGTTTAATAAAGTCCTTATGTATGTATGCATTAATTTTTTTTAAACAAATGACAGTTGTCAGTCTGTAATATCATTATATTTTAAACCTTGTTTTCTCGAAAGTGAAACTTTTCTAGCATTGCCCCATTATCTCAGGAACTATTGGATATATTTACGTGAAATTTTTACAGGAGGTAAATCTAGTTATACTAAAGCTGTGGAACCACAATCATGCTAATCTCTTGTACAGATCCTCACTTATGATTTTTTAGAAGTACTTTTTTAAATAAAATAAGAGACTAGTGGCAAAAAAAATACAGGATTTTACAAACCTCATTTAATTTGCTGTAAACATTTCATTACAATCCATCTAGTAGTTCCTGAGAAAATGGGTCTCAAATTCCCATGTTTTAACATTGATGGGATAGGGCCTACCTACTCACCTAAAAGGGAATTATCACTGAGTTCTGTGGCCATGGTCCATGACTGGTGTCTCTTTCAGACGTTTTCCTTCCCTTTCACAGTCGAGGCTCCAACCAGGAAATACTACCTGTATGTACTCGCCACTGAAGATGTCCTCCCCAGTTGAAGGAGCTACGTCTGAAAGGAACACCAGTCTTGGACCACGTCCTCATATCCCGAAATTTCTTAATATTGTGATTACCGGTCGTGAAAGTCTTCATTCAGTTATTCATGTGATTGCCCATGGTCTCGAAGTTAGGTTCATTTTAGGTTAAGGGTTCATTTTAGGTTAAGAACCCTTCTGGCACTATTTTGAAGTTTTACAAAGTATTGGCAGTTCCATCTCCTATCTCTGGATGTGAAACCTGGACATTAACAAAGGCAGATAGTAAACAAATAGAGGCTGCAGAAATGAAGATGTTGAGAGCAATAGCAGGATACCAAAGGACCGATAAAAGAAAAACGAAGATATAAGAACAGAACTTAATATATTTAATCTCTGTGAAGGAATAAAATATTATCAAAATGCTTATCTTCAGCACGTATTACGAATGAATGAACAGCGCATACCAAGAAGAATGTATAATTATAAACTAAAAGGGAGAAGAATGTTGGGAAGACAATTGAAGAGATGGAAGGACCAATTCGACCTATAATGAGATCGGAAGAGGCCATTGGGCTTAATCCTTGTTGTTGTTGATGATGATGATTAACTCTTCTGGCACTTCATTATCATTTATCACCCATCATATCATCGGGGTAATGTAACTCCGCCATTCAGGTGCCCCAACCTAAGAAATTGATAACAATTCCGCCAATGTCAGGGGAGAAAGCCAGAAATGTCATAAAAGACAACCTGGTGGCATTAGAAAAAAAAAGCTTTATGATCAATATTCATTGTAGCTAATTAACGCACTGGCTATATCGAACCCGTAGGTTCGTGGCCGCGCGGACATAAGCTCTCCATACATCCCTATCCTGAAATAATGTTTTTAAATCATCACCTGTATATTCTACTTCCCTCAAATCATGGATAATGTTATTCTCCCACCTCATTCTTGGTCTACCAACTGGGCGTTTTTCTTCTGGTTTCCTACAGAAGCTTCCATGCACCTCTTTCATTCCCCAAATGTGCCACATGTCCTGCCCACCGCAGTCTACGAGACTTAGCTGTTCTTACATCTGACTTCCTATACATATCATGTAGCTCACTATTTGATAGTTTTCTCCATTCACCTGTCTGTTCATCTCTTTTTGGCCCAAATTTGTTCCTAAGAACTTTATTCTCAAATACTCGTAATCTCCTTTCCTCCCTTAAAGTAAGAGTCCATGTTTCGCATCCATATAATATAACTGGTACAATAACTATTTTATATATTCTCAGTTTAACGTTTTTTTGAAGGGAGTTGAAACGTCAAAAGTCCCTGTAATGCATAATAGCATGCATTTCCAGAACTGACATTCATTGTAGCTACCAACTTTATTTCATAAATTATTTCAACTAGTCTCGTACTGGCAATAATTTCTTAGTAGTTGGTAGCAATTACGAGAGGGACAAGTTAGGTTCTGTTATTGAAATCAAACAAGTATACAATGACATTCAGACATGAACATGGATTATGACCAAGATCGCACAGATAAACAGTGTTAGCCCGAGCGTATAAACATAGAATTATCGGGTTGGAATGTGAGATACTGTCAGAATTGTTGATAAAAGCACAACTTTATTGAACTACTGCATTGCTACTTGCGGTCTGTTACACCTACAGTTAAATTATTGCATGCCATATTAGTGTTCCTTTAATGACTTCCTTTAGTTCTACTGGCAATGCAGTCATCCTACCTTTGTGGCACAATAAAGGGTCTTTCACATACGAATTACGAGTATGTTTCTTTTAAAACTTCATATTGCACATTAGCAATAAAACCCAAATCACCAAAGTAAAATATTAAAATAGGCAACGCGTTTCGATAGCGAGGTCATATCATTGTCAAGACTTATAAGAATGCACTATGGAATATAGAGTTACAATCGTTAAATTATTTCTTACACTAAGCTGTGTTAAAGTTTTCACATGATTAGCCATATTTTTCAAACTTCATGAATATTGTTGTAATAGTATTTTCTATTATGTTTAGTTATAAACAATACATTAGCGTACTTTAATTTAAATTGGATAATTTTCAAAATTTGGAGCACTAATAATAATAATAATAATATAATAATAATAATAATAATAATAATAATAATAATAATAATAATAATAATAATAATAATAGGGGCACGCAGTAGTGTAGTTGTTAAGGCACTGAGCTACAAGCCGGAGGGTCGAGGGTTCAAGTCCCGTTGGGGTCAGGATTTTTAAACTGACCCAAACCCTCTGGCGGCACTATGGTCCTGGGGTCGACTCAGCCTCTAACGAAAATGAGTACCAGACGCTTGTTCTGGGGGTAAAGGCGGCAGTCACGCAGGTCTGACAACCCGGCTGACATAAAGTGCCGATTGTCTAGAAAAAGTGGGAGCCTTAACTTCCTACTACCCCAAGGGCCTCCGGGTCTGTTGTGGGATTTAAAAAATAATAATAATAATAATAATAATAATAATAATACTTTTTTTGTATTGTAAGCCGATGTTTTCCCTTTACAGAGATTTAGGCGCTCTCCACCTACAGGGAAGAATTTTAACCATACTAATTTAGTTACACTTGTTTTCGTATAGATGTAATTTTTGAATGGTCCGTGGTCAGCGTTCCGCCTCATACTGACATCTAGGAAACCAAGGTAGTAGCCTACTAGGATGGGAAAATTCGGTAAATTTCGCGGGTTCAAACCCGGCCGGGGTCGATGGATTTTTAGGACGGAAAAATCCAAGGAGCAAGTTCTCTCCTGGAGGGACTTCAAGCCGCGAGTCCCGAGTCTGAAGATTTTCAGGCTCGTAAAAAATCCTTAAACTTCATATTTACACATTAGCAATAAAAACCAAATCACCAAAGTAAAATATTAAAATAGCCAACGCGTTTCGATAGCGAGCCATATCATTATCAAGACTTGATAAGAATGCACTATGGACTAGCATATAGTTTTACAGTCGTTAAATTATTTCTTACACTATGCTGTGTTAAGTTTTCACATGATGATTAGCCATATTTTTCAAACTTTATGAATATTGTTGTAAGTAATAGTATTTTATGCTATGTTTAGTTATGAACAATACATTAGCGTACTTTAAGTGAAATAGGGTAATTTTCAAAATTTGGAGTTCTAATAATAACAATTACTCTAGTGTCATTTTCCTGCATATTTCTCTGGCATTCCAATCTCCCTAGTCCAATCCTTTTTCCCTCATGCTGCTCAAAACCTTCAATCCATTATATTTTTGGCCGTCCACTTTTTCTTCTATCAAGTGGTATTCATTCTAGTATTCTTAGGAATCTGTTTCTTGTCTTTATTTTTATATGACCATACAATTTTAATTGTTTGTAGAATATTACAAATATCATATTCAAGACATAACCAAATTTATTACAGATAGAGGAAAATATTGGAAGGGTCATATAGAAAGAATGGAAGACAACCGACTTCCAAAAAGAGTTAAAGAAGATAGACCAATGGACGGGATAAGAACAAGAGGAAGAGCAGCCAAGAGATGGATAGACAGTGAGTGCACATCCAATACGTCTTCCTCCGAGGAGTGATTTTGGAAATAAACAGGATTAAAATCCTACAAATTACGATTAAGAAGAAGTTTTTTTATTAACTCAACAATTGGAGTTTGAACATTCATCTTTTGTTTAATTACATTGTTTCTCAGTTTATCTCTTCTAGAAATTCCAGCTGAACGTCTCAAAAAAGTAATTTCTGCAGAATTTAATTTAATTGTTGTTCTAGATTTGAATTTCCATGTTCCCGACATTGTACTGGTGATTATTGTATTAAAAATTTTTGTTTTTGTTTTAGAACTTATATTCTTATCCCATAAAACACCATTTAATTTTGATATTGCAGATTTGCCCCTATTCATCCTCTCATTACTTCCAGCATCATAACTTCCATTTGCAACAATTTTTATCCCCAAATAAATAAATAAATAAATATACAGGGTGTAACATAACTCATCGGCAAAATTCCAGAAATGAGTTCCTCATATGGAGAGAATATAAAAAGTGTATTACAACATGGGTCCGGAAATTGATAATTACAGAGTTATTCGTACTTTTATGAATGTTAGGTTATTAAGGTTTACAGTAGTTGACAGTCTGTTTTCTGTTGATTGTAGGCTGCTGTGATGTACACAAATGAAGAATATGCCCGTATTGAGACACAAGGACGTCACTTTGAACATTTCATCTGACAGAACAGAGCGCTCCAACAAGTCCCTTGCATTTTGTGTCGCCATTTACTAACATTCATGAAAGTTCGAATAACTCTGTAATTATCAATTTTCGGACCCATGTTATAATACACTTTTTTATCCTCTCCATATAACGAACTCATTCCTGAAATGTTGCCGTTGAGTTATGTTTACACCTTATATATATATAGCCTATATATATATATATATATATATATATATATATATATATAGGAACAAGATCACAAGACTCTTCTTTACTTTTGATACCTCAGCACAGGATGTGTCTATACTCTGAATCTTACACAATATCTATGACTAGAGCATGGAACTCACTTCCCAGTCATGTCAGGGACTGTCAATCGCTATCATTATTTAAATCCAAATTAACTGATATCTTAAGTTCGACACAATGAAAACATTAACTGCACAACAACTATATAGAGCATTCCATTAATAATCATCTAGGAAGCTACTTACTTTATTTTATATAATTTTAATTTTATTATATTCTATGATTTTGTTAGTATTAGCTAGTATTAGATCACATCATCACTGTATTTTGTTTAGTCTGTATTTTAATAATATCTTTAAATTGTGATATGTATGTAATTTTTGTATAATTCTACTATTCGCTGGTTGAGTGGCAGAGAAGGCCTTATGGCCTTAACTCTGCCAGCTTATTATTATTATTATTATTATTATTATTATTATTATTATTATTATTATTACTTACTTACTTACTCACGGGCACTATCGAACCCGTAGGTTCATGGCCGCGCGGACATAAGCTCTCCATACATCCCTATCCTGAGCCAATGCTTTCCAATCATTCCCTGTATAATCTACTTCCCTCAAATCATAGTTAATGTTGTTCATTATTATTATGATTATTATTATATATATATATATATATATATTCATCACATATTTTATTTTTCCTTCGATAATAATAATATAAACCTTAAAATATTAACATTTTCTGTAATATCAGTATCCATACATAATTGGTTATTGATTTTTTATGCAAGATATATTTATGAAGAGTATCATTCGTTCTGACGTAGTCCAGGTTTTATAAAAAATAATTGGTTAGTTTATTGCCCAATTACTTTGCATGTAGTATTTCAATAGATTAAATTAAAAATGAACTTTACCTTCAAAGGACCAGAGAACAGACGAGGAATAAAGTGGAGAAATTTCACCAGCTTTTATTATGGCTTGTTCCCATTTTAATAATCATTCTATTTGATGTTATACTCGTTCCATTATTCCCCAACTTTTATTGAAGTTTACTAACAGAATTACGCGGTCAATAGCTACCAAATAGGACTAAAAATTAATCTAGTTTTCAAATACTTTTTTAACCATTGACAAGTATGTTTCTAACCCTTGTATGTGTAAATATAATCAAGAGCATCAAGTGGATGGTGGGGGGTGAATCCAACATAATAAATGTCAATTCATTTATCCCCTCTCTGAATTACAAATGTACAGTGAAATTCCATTAGTGAGCGTTTATTTTGTGGACATTGATACCAATAGCAATAGACCCTCTCCCATACAGAATCCTAAATAGTGCATAAAAGATCAATTTATTTAAATAATGACAAAGAGAGAATGCTATCAATGCAATTTATTAACTCAACAAGTGAAAAATTCATATTGGATTTTTGTGTGCAGATTTTTCTGATTATTTGTTGAAAAAAATAAAAGTAAATTATATGATCAAAGCGAACTGAAATTATTTTCAACCTAAATAAAAATTCGATTCAATGCCTCTGAGCATATTTTTGGCTTCTGTTATTAACATTTGCATAGCCTAATAGGAATGTAATGGCATTATTATATTCTGGGAACTTCGTTTTATATACAATGGGCTGCAGTGACAGAGTATATTAAAATATGAAATATATTAAAATAGTTCGTTAATTATCAGGAATTTCATGACAGTTTAAGGTACATAAAAAACCTATTTTTAATATTACAATCTTCAATTGACGTATGCTTCTTCTTCTTCTTCTTCCGAATGCAGTATTGGGTGATGATGACCGTTCTGCGACTACAAAAACTGATCTTTCCATCGTTGAAGGGTCTTCCGAGGTCTCTTTTGCCTTTAGGGTTGAGGTGGTAAATCATCTTTGGTAAACGGAATTTGACATTCTCTGGACGTGTTGGAACCATTTAATCTGACTATTTAACTCATGCCCCAAATGGGAGTCACTGACCAATCACGTTTCAATGATTTCTGTTTTACAACCAATCAGAGTCGTGTTTCACGAAATATTTATCAGTGTTATAATTACCATATATTAAACAAAGCTCCTCCTTTTTAATATTCTGAACAGGTCTGACCGTTATTTTGCAGTGACTGAGCCTATAAGAAATACGGCTACCAGATTGTATATTAGTGCATACATGTCAACATTTGTAGCAATTTATTATACCACCAAAAAAAGAAACCACTGTTTGACTTTCTTAAATGTATTTTTTCCCAGGTAATAATCCAGAAAAATATAATTGTAATATTTACATCATACGACATCAGAAATGAATTAATATACAGATTGATGTTTCATTTTTTCTCCACTAGAGAGCATTCTTACAATATTGCGTTCCTTTGGCAATAAATAGTATGATCTGGTTGCAGTGATAAACAAAAGAAGCAGTAGAAGCGTACCTATCGTTTCTCATTTGTTTTCAAACATCGCCGTTTGCATTAAATATATAAATATTTTGAAATAACTACAGTTAAATAATGATTTGTGAGTAAACAGCTTAATTTTATTCGTTAAATAGTCCTAACAAATGCCACTCTTGATTTCCAAATTCTCTAGATAAATTCACTCCTCACTTCGTGAGTCGTGAATTTATCGATACTTTGGAAATCACTCGTGGCATTACTTATGATAATTTTGTATATGTTCAACCATTTCCCTACTATTCCACTGCATCCTTATCTCATCACTTTTCATTCTATCCCTTAATGTTACTCCAGTTAGTGATCGCAGGAATCTCATTTGTGAACTATTAATGCGGGATTTATCTTTGCTCGAAGTGTCCAGCATTCACTTCCGTATAGTAGAGCAGGTTTTGGCTATGGCATTATGAAATCTCAATTGGATTTCTTTCCTCATTTGTTTTCCAAAATTTCTCCTAATTATACCATTTAATCTGTTATATTTTTCTAAATTTGTTTCCACATCTTTTTGATTATGAAACTGTGATATATTATTACCTAAATTATTAAAGTGTGTTACTTGTTCTATTGGTTTATTATTATTTATTATTATTATTATTATTATTATTATTATTATTATTATTATTATTATTATTGACGTATTCAGTAGGTATTATTGCTGAACGAGGAAACAAAATATAGAAAACTAATTAAATGCATGGATATAATTTTTTCCTTGAAGATATATAACTGTGAATACAAAACAGGCCAGTTTATAATGCCTGACTCTTCTTTTTTCTTATTCTTCTCTGGATTCTAGTATTATACTAGAAAGATCGGTTGATTAATGTCTTTGACATCGTCTGATTCCTAATAGCCAATTTTGTCGGTCCATCCAATCTCCTGGTTGTAGATGTTTCTCCTTCATGTATAAATATATTCCCTGACTCGAGGAGGCTTTAGGCCTTCCCCTGTATTATATTGATATATTATATCATGTCATGTCATATATTATATTATATTATATTATATTATATTATATTATATTATATTATATTATATTATATTATATTATATTATATTATATTATATTAATTATATTATATTATATTATATTATATTATATTATATTATATTATATTATATTATATTATATTTATTCTTATATTATATTATATTCTATTCTCTTCTATTCTCTTCTCTTCTCTTCTCTTCTCTTCTCTTCTCTTCTCTTCTCTTCTCTTCCTTCTCTTCTCTTCTCTTCTCTTCTCTTCTCTTCTCTTCTCTTCTCTTCTCTTCTCTTCTCTTCTCTTCTCTTCTCTTCTCTTCTCTTCTCTTCTCTTCTCTTCTCTTCTCTTCTCTTCTCTTCCTTCTCTTCTCTTGTCTTCTCCTCCGCCCCTTTCTGTCCGTTGCAGCCTCGTCTGTCCCTATCGTCAGCCGAGTAGTTAAGGCAAGAAATCTTGACGCAAGAGCTACGAACTTGCGTTGATTCGAATCTCCATGGTGGACTAAATTTGCTCATGGATTTTGGCCAGTGCAAAATGGGTATTCTCTAAGCATTGTGAGGAATTTAGGTAGGTACAATAAGTAGCGGCTCCAGGTTTAGTAACCAGGTATAATGGCGGAGGGACCCGACATGACGACCACATGTAACTCCCTATACTGGTTGTATAATCGTCTACCTCAGTGATTAACACGTGTGTATGTGAGGCCAGCAGCCGACTGCTAGGCCGAGAGTCTTCTAGGCCTGTCGCGCCATGAAGTTTTTAGGAGTTTTTAGGAAGGCCCGTCTCCTCAAATTCTTAGACTATTAAAAATTGTAGACCTTTCAGCAGAATGTAGCAGATTTACTGTAATTGACCTTCGATGAAAAACTGGTTTGCTTGTGATACTATTACACTGAACAACAAAAAAGAAACTTTTTTTGTCTTAGAAAGAAAAACATGTGATTCTGATAGCATTTTTTTCTCCTGAATTAAAATATCATATCGGTTTTTCTCCATCATGCATTTATAATTTCAAACATTTTAACATTTTCTACATTCGTAACTACACAATATTGGAACATTCGGACTCGCCTAGAAAGTAAGAAATGACGATTTTCTGCCACATTTAGCCTGTGGAGCATTCCTCTTGATGGCACAATAATAATCGGCCAGCATATTAGGATTCCATTTGCCTTGATATAATTTTTTCCATAGCTGAAATCTCCTGATGAAAGTGTTTCCCGTTTTATTTTACAATGGAGAAATGGACGAAAAAACGTTTGTTAAAAAATAATTATTTAAATCCATTAATTGAAATTGAAATAAAAAAACTGTGGGTGATGGAGAAATTCCGAATACATATTTGAAAACACGATAAAAACTGCATTAAGTACAACTATTGGTACTCATGAGACAAAAATCATGTTGACCAGTGGCATTAATACTATTTTTCTTTCTTTCCCTTCTCAACTTTATAATGTGTAGCCTATATCAATTATATATCATACATCAATGTAGATAGTTCATAATTCTTATTGAATGTTTAATTTAACCCTGGTAAAATGGAAGAGAAGACCTCTAGGTCTTAACTCCATCAGCTAAAATAAATAACATCTCAACGGAGTTTTTCTATGAATTTTATTAATTTTGACTCTTGATTCTAGGCTTACAGTCTGTTGAGAAGAGCGCTTCTTTATCTTTGTCATGGATTTCCTCGGGTTCTCCTGTCAATTTGAATATTATCTCGTAAGACTTTTGATAATCTGTCTTCACTCATACTTGAGACATGGATATTTCATTTCTGCTATCTTCTTGATAACTTTTCGTTCGTTGGTTGAATTTCACATTGTTCGCGAATGTATTCATTCACATTCCATCATTTTTTTTCTTCTTCATTATTTATCTAAATCTAATCATGTCTTGTGCTTCCAATATGTGTTCTGTTTTCGATGCTTCGAGTTTTGTTTCAGAAGCATAACTCAGGACGAGTTGTGCAAGAGATTTATAAATTCATACTTTAGTTTTTCTTCCTCGAATTACGTAGTTCATTAATGCCTCAATCCTTGCTGATTCGTTTGTTTGTTATATCATCTCTGATTGTAATTGCTTGTAAGCTCTGTAATAAAATAGGCAGATATAAAATTCGTAGTCTAATCTATAATGTTTACTTCAGTTCTATACGTTAGTGCGAGACCGTCTTCGCTATCCTGGCTCCCAGTGCAAACAGACTAGACCGCCAACGCACTGAGAAGACGAGGGCAGGAGGCCCGATACCGCAAATCCTAGAAGAACCGACCCTTCTCAGTTTCAGCTGATCGTTTGCGAAATTTTGAATTTTGAAAATAAAGTTTAGGAATTTATAATTTACTGGTGGAAATTAGGAGGACCACTCCAACATTTGTCTTGTGGAAATTGGATAACAAAAATTTTCCTTTCCTTATATACAATAACACTGGTCAACATAATTTTTGTCTCATGAGTACCAATAGTTGTATTTAATGCAGTTTTTTTATCGTGTTTTCAAATATGTATTTGGAATTTCTCCATCACCTACAGTTTTTTATTTCAATTTCAATTAATGGATTTAAATAATTATTTTTTAATAAACGTTTTCTCGCCCATCTGTCAATTGTAAAATAAAACCAAATTAACTAACTCAGGAGATTTCAGCTATGGGAAAGAGATATCAAGGCAAATTAAATCCTAATATGCTGACCGATTATTGTCGGACATCTAGAGGGATGCTCCACAGGCGAAATATAGCAGAAATCGTCATTTCTTACTTTCTAGGTGAGTCCGAATGCTCGAATATTGTGTAGTTACGAATGTAGAAATTATTAAAGTGTTTGAAATCATAAATTCCTGTCTCTCGAAACCCTTACGTGATGGAGAAAAACCGATATCATATTTGAATTCAGGAGAAAAAATACTATCAGAATCACATATTTTTCTTTCTGAGAAAAAAAAGTTTATTTTTTGTCGCTCAGTGTAATCTATCATAACAGGCAGTGGGATATCGTTCACAGTGCATCTTACGGATTCTATAAAAAATAACTATTTTAATGAGAGTATATATATATATATATACCCATAGGTTCATGGCCGCGCGGACATAAGCTCTCAATAAATCCCTATCCTGAACTAATGTTTTCCAATCATTCCCTGTATAATCTACTTCCTTCAAATCTTTGTTAATGTTATTCTCCCACACACACACACACACACACACACACACACACACACACACACACACATATATATATATATATATATGTATGTATATTGTTAAAAATGTGTTTTTTTTGTATATGAGAGAGAAAGGAGAGGTAGAGGAAGGGAAATAGTATTGGAAACAAGTGAACTCAACAATGACACGACATGTAAGTAGTTGGAAGATATCCTACATCGATTATACATTACATTGATTAGACTTAGGGTAGTGGCAATGGTCATTACGTTGGAAAATTTGGGACCCTCACCCTCAAATTTGTAATTAATGTTCGTGGGGAAGCAATAGCCAAGTGTATCTGTTCCAAAACTCTCGTGTCTACCACTTCCCCTTTCTGGAAAACCTCGACTGTTTGCAGACATAAAGGTCTATGAGGGAGCCTATGAATGTGAAGGAGATGGCGAATCAGAAGATACATTGCACCCTCAAGAGACTCGACAAGGGATGCGACATTTCCTCAACAACTGTCTCCCTCCATAACAGAATGTAGGAAATATACGTTATGTAACCCCTTGAAACTCTGAGGATATTTCTTTCTTGTAATGCTGACAAACATGTTTTCACGAGCCCTCTTGGTATATCATCCCATAAGTAAACAGATATTGCGTTATCCTCAGCCCTACTTAGAGGTTTTCAGGTAATTAAATGTTGCAAGGGACACGACCCTTGAAATGGAGTTCAACATAAATTTATCAGTGAGTTGACGTTAAACTGAAAATATATAACATTATTATTCTACCAGTTATATTATATGGATGTGGAACATGAACTCCTATAAGGGAGGAAAGGAGATTACAAGTATTTGAGAATAAAGTTGTTAGGAAAATATTTGGACTAAATAGAGATGAACGGACAGATGAATGGAGAAGACTACTTAACAATGAATTACATGGTCTTTATAGGAAGCCAGATATAATAAGAACAGTTAAGTCTCGTAGACTGCGATGGGAGGACATGTTGGCACAAATAGGGAATGAACGACGTGCATGGAAGCTTCTTGTAGGAAAACCAGAAGGAAAACGTCCAGTTGGTAAGCCAAGAATGAGATGGGAGAAAACATTAACTATGATTTGAGGGAAGTATATTATACAGGGAATGATTGTAAAACATTAGCTCAGGATAGGGATATACGGACAGCTTATGTCCGCCGCGGCCATGAAACCTACGGGTTCGATAGTGCCAATCAGAGAGAGAGAGAGAGTTAACTTCGTAAGATGAGGCATTTTTTTAGGATGAACGATGTTTTTTTTAATGAGCCGATATCGTAAAAAAAACAAGAAATTAACACTTACTAACTAACTCACTGGCATTATCGAACCCTTAGGTTCACGGCCTTGCGGAACATAAGCTCTCCATACACCCCTATCCTGAACTAGTGTTTTCCAATCATTCCCCGTATAATCTACTCCCACGGTTTTATTAATATTAATAATTTTATTTGCTATGTCAACTTCATCCAAATATGTTAATGTGTATCCAAGGTAGGTAAATGAATTTACTTTTTCCAGTATTTTTCAATCTATACCACATTTTGCTACGTACAAGAGCATCTTCCTTGACTATTTAACTCATGCCCCAAATGGGAGTCAATGGCCTATCATATTTCAATGATTTTTTATTTACAACCAATCACAGTCGTGTTTCACCTAAAATTTAAAAATTAAAGTTTATTATAATAAAGAAAGCACCTCCTTTTTAACATTCTGAATAGGTAACAGCGTTATTTTGCAGTGACTATGACTCCACAAGAAATACGGCTACCAGATTGAATGTATAGTGGCATGAATGTCAGCAGAAACCGCATGCGATAGATAATATAAAAACATTTGTAACAATCGATTATACCACAAAAAAAAAACACTGTTTACATTTTCATAAACGAATTATTTTCCATTAAATGACGTTGCAGAAAAATATAATTGACATATTTTCATCTAGGACATCAAATTAATTAATACCTATAACGTTGGTTATAAATTTCTCCATTACGGTGCATTCTTACAACATCGCGATCCTTTGGCAATAAATAATATTATCATTAGGTTGCAGTGATGAACAAAAGAAGCAAATGAAGCGTACCAATCGTTTTCTCACTTGTTTTCAAACATCGCCGTTTACATTAAATATGTAGGCCCCTAAATATTTTAAAATAACTATAGTTAAATAATGATTTGTGAGTAAACAGCTTAATTTTATTCGTTAAATAGTCCTAACAAATACACTTTTGATTTCCAAATTCTCTAGACTAAATTCACTCCTCACACCGTGAGTCGTGAATTTATCGATAATTTGGAAATCACTCGTGGCATTACTTATGAAAAACCATTACTTTTGTCTATCTGTATTGTTCTGTATCTAGTTGCTTTCAATTCTCACAACACTCGAAATAAAGGAAATAAATGTAATAAAAATATATTTTATCTAGCACATGGTCTGTATAAGCTATAAGGGAGGATCTTAAAATACGTAATTACAATTTAAATACATTAAATAAGCATTGTTTTACCATTAATTTCCCTTTAGTTCAAAAAAAGGGAAGATATTAACGAGCAAAAAAGAAACTATTTATAGGGAAGCAAGATCCTTTTATGACCATAGACTTGCTGTGACATTGCATTGTAGATCGTGTATGTTTTATTTATAAAATGAACTGAATCAGATTTCAAAGAACAAAAGATTAATTTCCAATTAATTCATACATCTCTATAATTTTGTAGAAGAGAATACCTATGCTATTTCCAATTTTAATATTCAATATATGGATGGTAGGAAACCCAACTCCAGAGACATCTATTAGAATTTCATATGAAATGTTAATCAGTGTATAAATCCGTGGACCCCCTACCACACTGAGGCGTCACTTTAAACCCTGGAAACAATAGCTACCCTAATGATTGGAATTCAGATTAATTCTACCGGTAATAATATATCAATGCATATGCTCAATTGTACGAACAGAAAAAAGAAGAATGTTTCATTAAAAAAATTCTGTCACAGGATAGATTTGGTTAGGAAGGGTGGATTTTGCAGACGGAATAGTAGGAGAATGGAGGGAGGGAGAAAAGTCATGCATGGCCGCTTTGATACCTACAAATTCCAAGCTTTGATGTTTTCAGAACTTTCAAATGTTACCTGCCTTGATTTAGTAAAAGGTTCAGTTGTTAAATTTATTGTTCTCTTACTTGACAAAATCAGTGTTCAAATGTTTTAGGTTCAGATTGAAAATTTAATAGTAGACAATTCAATTCCATAGAGTACCCCTTTTTTCCCTTGTTTCACGTTCCATTCTCTAATTACATTCAGGAACGGAATAGGGATTTTTTTTTATAAATTAATACAGTTCATAATAGAACTGACCACCTACAGAAAATAAAGTTTCTAATAACTACACAAGCAATAACATTCTGTGCTGGTAATATATTTGCAACTTTCAAACAACAATGAGATCAAATTTGTAATCCTCTTATAAAATATTAACTTTTACTGAAAAAAAAACGTTACATACATTACAGTTGACCTAAACAAAAGCAACATAGGATATGCTTATCAAATTTTAATCATCAACCATTTATATTACAATTTACAGTAGATTGGAAAAGCGTCATATTTTATCAACTTTACGTTAATAAGATTAATGGTAAATATTTTCATAATTTTATATTTTAATTTTTATAAATTTGGTATTCTTTTGGACTTTTTGCGAATATACTTTTTCCTGTACAATTAATGTGTCATGTTTACTTAAATTCATTGAAAAGCACTTTATTTCACTGAGCCTCAAGAAAGGTCACCCCAAATCTATTTATATATCAATATTTTATATTATTTGGGGCGACGTTTTCGGGAGCTCTTGAAATTAAGGCCTTTTCAAATGTTTTAAGTAAATTTCACCTTCATGCTCGGCAATATTTTATACTTCACAAGAGACTAAAAGGTTTGATCCCCCTTAGGATTATAATTATGGACTTTTTGAAATAAAATATTTCCTGTGCAATGAATGGGTGTATTACTTTCCTGTAAATGAATGGGTGAATTTGTATTTAACACCACTGGAAAAGGGCCTTCATTTCACTGAGCTTCAAAAGTGGCACCCAAATATATTTATATCTCATATTTAATATTGATTGTGGGGACCTTCTCTTGAAGCCCAGTGAAATGAGGGTTTTTTCGATTGATTTTCGCAAATTCACGCATTCATGGCACAGGAAATATTTTATTTCACAAAAATCCAAAAAGTTATAACCCTACTGTATATAAAAATTGGTGTAAGAGTCCATGTTGGGCCTTGGCCTATCATTTCTTTCTTAGGCGTAGTTGACCAAGTTAATTTAGTTACGTTTATTTCTCGACGGATGTCATAAATGGAATGTGGTCAACATATCGACCCAATGAACATCAAGTAAGCAACTATTGTCTGACCTCTGATCTGTTTGTTCGCCCCCTTTGATAGATCTCCGAACTGAACTTAAATCGTTTTCTACCTCAGTAAATAATTACCTCCTTGCATTCCTATCTCTCTCTCTCTTTCTTTCGCCTCTCCCACCACCTCACCATTTTAAGCCTTCTGGAAGACCGGTTATTTGTACTTGCAATCAACTCAATATTAATACTGCAGCACAGAGTGTGAAATACATGTTTAACGGCACCCAAATCGTGAACCTGTTGAAAAATGGCAAAAAATGTATGTTTTTTTGTTTGCTTTGTAATACTCTGATGTCTTTAGGATAATTTCATGTGTTTTTTTTATTGTAGGAGCAAACTTGTGTCTGTGACGTAAGTTTAAAATCCTTGCTAATGTGGTTCGGCATTACTACTTAAACTTCAATATGTGTTTTTTCTGTTTCAATTTTAAACTTCACTATGTGTTTTTTGTGTTTGCCATTTTAAACTTTCTATGTGTTTTTTTTCTGTTTTTCAATTTTTAAACTTCAAATGTGTTTTTTTGTGTTTCAATTTTAAACTTCAATATTTGTTTTTTCTGTTTCAATTTTAAACTTCAATTGTGTTTTTTGTGTTTCAATTTTAAACTTCAATCTGTGTTTTTTCTGTTTCGATTTTAAACTTCAATATGTGTTTTTTTGTGTTTCAATTTTAAACTTCAATATGTGTTTTTTCTGTTTCAATTTAAAACTTCAATATGTGTTTTTTGTGTTTCAATTTTAAACTTCATATATGTGTTTTTTCTGTTTCGATTTTAAACTTCAATATGTGTTTTTTGTGTTTCCATTTTAACCTCAATATGTGTTTTCTGTTTTCGCTTTTAAACTTCCTATGTGTTTTTTCTGTTTCAATTTTAAACTTCAATATGTGTTTTTTTCTGTTCCATTTTTTTTTACCTTTTCTAAAACTTACCATGCTCCTTACGATGCAATGTTTATGCTAACCAAGGTGAAATTTTGTGGTTAGACTCTCCAATATATGCTAATTCAATTTTGTATGCAGTTACTGTCGTCAGACACGTGGTGTTCTTTTAAATTGAGATTGAAATTCATGAGCGAATAAAAAAAATATTTTTATTGGAAACATAAGCAGTGTCCTCCTTTATGATTTTTTGGCATAGCAATTGTTAGTGGAATCATACAGACTCGAATCTCAAATTTTCATGAGAGTATTATTATTAAAAATGGCATCATAAGGAGCATTTTTAGAAAATATAAAAATAACTAAACAATCACCCATTTGAAACTATTCTACTTTAATTAAAACACACCATACTTCTCAGAAATACTTCCTATAAGCTATAATGAATATGATAACATTTCTCAAAACAATTAGGATGAAAAATGATAATTAACACCAGTCAGTCCCTCGAAGTAAGAATCAATGTTTCGTCCCCCTTTACATATCTATATAACAGGAAGAATATGGGTTTTACATAGCCTATTTTCATCTAGGCCCACCCTTATTTAAAGAAGTGGATAAATAAAACAATCACGTTTTGAACAAGGCTTATATTCTGTTTCTTATCAAATATTAAACTTAGGTATTTTTTTTTTCTTTTTCCGTTACATATAGTTTACCTTGAATGCAACTGCTCACATATTTAAGAAATAAATATGGTGAAATGGGTTTTTAGGATGTTGTTTTACTATTAATTCGTGGACGTGAATTTTAGCTTTTGTCGAAAAGGGAACATTGTTCCCTCACTTCGTAATACACGGAACGTGGTCCCCTTCTCTTCCTTATACGATATTCCCAGAAGGTGGCAAAGTTTAAAGAGTTCAGACCGAGGAAATTATATAAGAGAAACTTTATGATTTAATCCTTCAATCGACTTTCAAGCCTAACATAGACACGGAAATCTATGCATTGTTCTTTAAGAGAGATTGAGTATATATCCGTATTTAAAATAAATTTATCAAATCCTAGTTTTATTAGGCCTATACTTTTACACTAAATATAAAAACGCGACAGTTAAGTGTACTGTTTAAAATTGAAGATTAGATGGTTCTGACTAATCATTAAATTTCGTTTGTTTTCAAATATTTTTTGTTTTTTCAAATGCCCCAGGTTTGTCCTTCGATATTCCCCTGGTTTCTCTCCTGGCATGGCGTACTTGTTAACCCACTTCTGAGGTTGGGGCGCCTGAAGGCGGGGTTTACGGTGCCAACGAGGATATGATGATAGTGTCGCGCCAAGAGCGTCCCCTCCTACGCTTAACCTAAGATGAATAGGAATGTGATATGATATCTTGAAGAAGATTTTCGGGCTGTAGGCCGTGGTCGTGAGGCTTGTAGTTCCCCGACGTTTCGCCAAGACTGCGTCTGGCATCCCTCAAGGATTGTCTTGAGACTGGCAATTCTGACGATGACGATTGAGTGACGGTGACTTGGCACCGTCCTAGTCCCTGCATTCTATGCTGACACGGTGCGTCTTGGCAGTTATTCCGTAGTGGCTTACGTTTTAATGATTGTGGTTCGTTTAATCCTAGCCATTGTGACAAGATGGTTCTTTTAGTCTACGTATCTGGATGAAGATTGTGGATATGTCCGCACAGTATATAGATATCAAGTCGCACTGAGTAGTGCAACTTGATATCGCATTCTTCTGCGACAGCAACTCGCAACAATCTATATAGTTTTGGTTCACTTTAACTTTAACCTATATTACATAGGTTAAAGATCCTGTGTAGGAAAAGGAATCTCTCCATAGGAGAGGTAGTTCAGCCAATAATGGCTGAAGACCCTGGAGATATTCCTCAACCTGCTGCCCTAGTTGTAATTTAGGGCAATTGGCTGGCCCTGGCCTTGAACATGCTGTTCACCTTTTGGTTTAGTGACAGATGTGCCCTTCTTAGGGATTGAGAAAAGGAACATTAAGGTTGGACTTTCACCGAAGTGAAAGTCCTAGGTTGAGATATAGTTGTTTGGGTTGAGCTGCCCTATTATATAACTCACAAGCGCCGCCTGGAAACAGGCACCACGATAGGATGCTGGGTGGCCGTTAGCCCCGCAATTTGCGCACTAAGCAACTTAGCATCTCTCTGTGCTGAGGCCTTAATTGGACAGTCCTTATGTCCATGGGCCTCAGCACAGATTACGCAACGTGGCTTCCGGCAGCATGCGGAAAAGGTATGATTAAATGACTGACACCTAAAAATTGTTTAAGGCCAGTCCTTGGTCTATAAGATTCCACCGATACGACACAGTAAACCAGCCGCTTCAGGTCATAAATTTTTAAGAGCCTCAAGCTGTCCGCTCGAGTTCAAGAATGAAAATGGGGAGAGGTTTCTCTATGTTATCTTTTTTAGCAAATATTTGCCTGGCACTTTCAGAGGAAATCCCAAGCACCTAATTTCCTCTTCTATTTCGTCAATGGGAGTGTTTTGAAGGCAGCCGTTTTAGCACTACCTTCAATGGAAGTTCCTTTTTAGTCAAATGAGTATAGTATTCCTTGTGAATGGATTTAAAATACTGTCTAAGGACTAAAAAGTCCTCCATTGTAGTTGCGTAATAACGCAAACCTTCTCTTATGTTAACAACTGTAAGTGGTCCACTTATGAGTGCCTTTATCTCTTTATTCATGCAAACAATCCCCATGACCAGTGACAGTGATTGGTGGGGGTCTCTGTTTCGCAGAGTCAACAATTTGAGAAGTGTAGTATTTGTCGTATCGGTCGATGGACCAGCAATAACAGGTGGAACCCACTGAAGAGGAAGTTCCAGAGGTTGATGCCGTCCATATTTGTATCACTAGTGCTGCAAATTTATTAGAAGTCTCAACCCCTGATACTACAGTGGGAGACTTCACTTTGACTTGTCTGGATAGATCTTGGGTTTTCTTTTCAGAATTATTTTCAGTTGTTTTTGATACTTTTATACCTTTACTTTTACTTTTATTTTACCTCCTCTTTTTAGGAGTTGTTGTTTCTCTAGGCTCAAATTCCAGTTTTCAGAAAAAATTGAGGTGTGTGGGTATGTCAAATTGGCCCCAAAAATTCTTTTAGGTTGTACTTGTTGCTCTGAATCTGTTTCCGAACTTGTGGTCATGTTCTGGGAGAAAGCTATGCGCTTGGAGCTCAAGCGCAGTAGCCTTCACTTCCTTCAACATGAGCGAGTACAAAGTTACACTTTCCGGTATTTGGCCATATATTTTATCTAATTTCTCCATACCATGTCAAAGTGATGTCACACACTGCATCAGATCTTTTACTGCTGGGGAAAGTAGCCAGACTGTTAGTGATGAGTAAGAATACTCCGCGTATCTCATGAATATATCCTTTGAATATCGAGTATTTTCTCCTCGCTTTTCTTTTTGGCAATATATGACTCGAAAAATTGTGAGGCTTCTTCCCACAACGTGAAAGGGTCTGATGTCCTCATTATCTTCATCCAGGTCCATAGACCCTGGAAAAAAATCAAATTTAGCAGCCATGCTTGGTTATACCAAGACTTAGTCTACTACTTCACTTGACTTTATTAGAAAACCACTTGTCACTCGGATAGAATTACACTGCACATTAGTGAAGAAACCACAACACTATAACTTTAGACACTACAACCCGTGGATTTATATAACTTCTAGAACACTAGAACACTATACACTGGACCGGGCCGGTAAGCCCGGTCTGGAATTAACTGCCCTAACCGCCGATTCGTTGTGTAGCGATCACTTTATATATGACAACCAATCGCAGAGCTCTAGAAACTACCAGTAACCGCACTGAATTAGATGTTGATAATCACTACTACGGTGTGTACTGATGGTCACCCATCATGCTTGATCCAAGCTCGATGTTACTGGACGGTCACCCATGCAGTCCTCGATGCAGCTTGTTGTTACCATTAAAGACGTCGTTCTCTTCTTTCGAAGTTCTTTTATAGTATGTCCTGCCCTGGGCAATTCTGTCGCGCTGTCTGTCTATTTATACGTTCACCGCGATGTGTTCGTAAGTTGTATCTGCCTTCTGATTTGGGTCAGCGGGTAGGGACTTCATTGCTCCAATGAGATTGCTGTTTGATGTCTAGTCGACTGTACGTTATATCTGTCTTCTGATTGGTCAGCGGTAGGGACTCTTCAATTGTTCCACTGAAAATCTTCAAGATCATCATAGCACAACTCTGGCCGTGAAAGTCTACGTGAATACATGAATGGTGATGATTGCGATGGCCATATGATTTCGGGGACCGTTTGGGCCTTAAAGTTTTCCTGACATTTGTCTTACAGGTGAGGAAAAACACCGATAAAAACCTCACCCAGAAAACTGTCCCGACCGGGGATCGAACCCGGGCCCACTGGCGTGACAACGCAGCGCGCTGCGCCCCGGGACCACAGCGGTGGACTGTTCAAAATCTTAATTCTCTGAAAATTCTTCACCGATTGTTTTGACATTTTGACACAACGTTGCAATTTGAATACAGGTGTGGTTTCTATGTACCATTTATATAGATGTCACTTCTGTGACAAGGTAAAAATATGTCTTTTTAATGAAAAGAAGCACCAGCTGTTGTAGTAATGTAACACACGCTATATGTTATACTAAGTAACGTATTTACGGCAATGAGTAAATAACACAGCTCTTACGTTACTTACTTACTCACTGGCACTATCGACCCCGTAGGTTCATGGCCGCACGGACATAAGCTCTCCATACATCCCTATCCTGAGCTAATGCTTTCCAATCATTCCCTGTATAATCTACTTCCCTCAAATCATAGTTAATGTTGTTCTCCCACCTCATTCTTGGTCTACCAACGTGGCGCTTTCCTTATGGCTTTACTACAAGAAGCTTCCATGCACGTCTTTCATTCCCCATACTGCGCAACATGTCCTGCCCATCGCAGTCTACGGGACTTAACTGTTCTTATTATATCTGGCTTCCTATAAAGACCATGTAGTTCATTGTTATGTAGTCTTCTCCATTCACCTGTCTGTTCATCTCTCTTTGGTCCAAAAATTTTCCTAAGAACTTTATTCGCAAATACTCGTAATCTCCTTTCCCCCTTAAAGTAAGAGTCCACCCATATAATATAATGGTAAAAAATAGTTTTTATATTTTCAGCTTAACGTTTTTTGAAAGGAGTTGGGACACAAAAGTCTCTGCAATGCATAATAGCATGCATTTCCAGAATTAAGCCTATGTTTTATTCTTTGTGCACTCATTCCTATTTGGAATTATTGTTCCTAGGTATTGAATTCAGCCACTTCCCTCAAAATTTCCCCTCATTTGTCAATTAACTGTCCATTTCCATTATATAATGTATTTCCTATGTGTGACCATATATTTAGTTTTACTGATATTTACTTCCAGTCCTAATTTCTTAGTGTTACTCAATAGTGGTGCGTGTGGCCTTTGCGTCTCCTCGCTATCGGCCAGTAGTACTACATCATCAGCATAAACTAACAGCTTATTAATAGCTTCATTGAGCCTTCCTCATTCTCTAAAGATTTAATGGCATGCCTCTAGTACAAAATTAAATAGTAGAGGAGATCGGCCTCTCCTTGCTTCAAACCCTTCTGGATTTCAAAAGTGTCTGAAAACTCAATAACACAGCTCTACAAATAGAAATTGTTGCCCTGATATATCACTGCGAATTTCTCTTATTATTTCAAGTGCAACAACGTTCAGGAATATATTTCACGAAAGTGGGCTGAATTTCCTCTAAAAAATTATAGAAGAACATTTTATAAAAGGTCTTTTCACTGAAGTATAACATGGGTTTTTTTTCGACATTTTTCTATATAATTACGTGGTGTGTACGAATAATTTCAAAAAACAATGATATATTATATTTTTTTTCTTCAGATTTTTGTAGTGTAAAATGATTAAAAAAACAGAGCAAATCTTCCAAATCATTGATAGTTTTCATAACTCGGGATCATAACTTATCCGAAATTAATCTTATATCAATGGCAACAAAACACTGTTGAGACCAGTGTATTCTTTTCCATTTTAACGCAACAGAGTTCAGACCACGCGTAGCTGATTAACACCTACACATAATATAGGATTATACGCTATATTTTATTTTTGGAGTCTATCAGGAATGGTTTGGTACTGATTAATTT